>JBCNYH010000014.1:11159220-11172332 GCA_039654325.1 Tandanus tandanus
ATAGATGTCATCATTAATATACTGTGACTTACACCACGAGAACATCACATATTATTTTGACAGCCTGTCCCTGACTGCAAATAAAATTGGTTATGTTGCATGCCCATGTGTCCATGGCACATACTTATATTTACGTTGTGTTTGTTTTATTTGTATTTTTTTTTTCATTATCTGAGGTCGGGTCACGGAGGCAACAGATCTAGGAAGGAAACCGAGGCACCCCTCTCCCCCACTCTCTAGCTCCACCCGGGGATCCCAAGGCCTGAAACAGCTCTAAACGTAGGTGACCTGAAGGCATTTTAATCAGATGGCCTGATCCACCTCAACTGACTCAACCTCAACTAAATACAGAATATGTCGAGGTATGGAAGTATATTGCAGGCAGAAATACTTCACTTTAGCACAAACCTGATTCATGGTATTTTTAAAAATGTGGTAAATAAATTAATAAATAAACTTGGTGTTGGGTCACTTGATCACACATTCATGAAAAAATAAAAATAAAAAATAACACCTGAAGCACTCTTTAAATGAGAAATTGTGAAAGAAAAAGAGACAGTGGAAATAGGGATTTGGTGGTGCCGAGGAGAAAAACTGAACCTTTAAAATTTTTTACTAAAGCTGTAACATCACTAAAACTGGAACTAAATTAAAATCATTTTCCTTCGTGCGTTCCTTCATGTTCAGCTCAGTCCATCAAATGGACATGAAAAAGTTAGAGATTAAGTGGGTGCACATGAGGAGCTGAGACATCCCACATGGCACAGCTGCTAAATCTGTAGATAATCTCTGGATTGGGTCTATCATTAACACTCTCATAAAACAAGTTACCTATGAATCAAAGAGAATAAAGGACTATGAGGCATAAAAGGAAAAGAAAGAAAGCAGAGAGATGTTTTAAGGTGAAGGTTGTCACCTCACCAGGCATTTCCCATTCACACATACGGCCCCAGGCTCGGTTGAGCAGGGTGTGCCATCCAGGACTCGCCCAAAGTTGTAGTAGAAATTGTGACCCAGGGCCAAACAGCTGAGCTCACAGGGATCAGATCCTGGGACATGAGGACAAATCAAAGTACAGGTGATGAGGTTATCTTAAGTCTAGCTTGAGGGGGGAAATGTACACAACACACACATTTTCACGCATACTTTACTGACCTCCATGAAAAGTAGTCCACTGGTAACTGCTCCCAGCAACCAGAGGCTTGTCATCAAAAGCTTTGCACTGCATTTCTCTGAAGTCTTGAGATCCAGCAGGACACCCCTGTGTGAGAAGAAGCAGAGGTGTATGAATTCATACATACACATGCACAGTCTGCCTGTCTGTACTTGCTCATGAACTACCTCAGCCATGATTTATTAACAGTCTCTGCATCTCTGATACACCAAGCCATCCTGCAGATACATTTCTTATTAAAGGCCACACAGTCTCAGATTTGGGAGAACATAAAGTACAATATGAATACCATGTCCAAGTCTATCTCTATACACAACTGGAATTTTGAGCGATACCACAAACTGTACAAAATATACATAAATATATAACTCCTCTTCCCTGTTCTTCTACACTCATCTCAGTCCACCACAAGAGAGGTTGTATCCATTAATTTTTTTATTAATCGTACTAATTTAGCATGGCTACAACAGAAGGGACTGATAAAGGTTTGGGTGAGGTGGATTTGAAAGCTGCATAGTTGCATTCACAAATAAAATATGTACTGTACGTCTGTCGATGGGGAAAAAGTCAGTTCTGTAAGTCAAACTGTACAACATTCATATAAAAGTGATATGATTTCTGCAAGAAAAGTATTTTTTGTGTGATATTCCCATTATACTTGGTGAGGTATGACCACCATACATATATATACAAATACAGTCTTAGAAATATTGCACGGAGGACCCTGGGAGTTTAACGTAAGGCGATCGTAGGGCTATTGTAAGACAACTATACAATTCTATGCACATCAACAGACCCAAAAAGCCTACGAGATGGAAAAATTTTAAACATGTTCAAAACTCTATGAAAGCAGTCTAGTTTCATAAGACGCATCCACGACTATCTTAGGAATTTGCCCAATTTTCTGTTTGTGGACCTGTTCTGTGATGAATGTGACAGGAGTTTAATCTTTGGCCTATTGGTTAAACATTTGCTTTACATGACTTTATTTATTTGTGTGATACCCTGGGACACCCCAACAGCTGTCTCCTTGGATGAATTTTGATAAACGGCCAGAAATTGTGAAAATAATACTGTCGTTTTTGAGCAAGACTGAAATCTCTTGCCTATAACACACACTGATGTCTATATTTTAAGAAATGTAAATAGATTTTCCTAAAACAATACAGGAATATTTTTATTAGTTGTCCCAACTTAGCAGAGCATTCATGTTTAGCATATAAGGAGCCAGTTTAACAAATACGGATGCAAAATTCGGCAGCACGGCGGCATTAAGTTGGCTGAGATAGGCTCCATCCTCCCTGCGACCCTAGCAGGATTAAGTGGTTTGGGGAATGAATGAATGAATGAATGAATAAGGATGCAAAATTGTCTGCAGGCTATGAATAAAGGTGAGAATCACAACAGGTTTCATTTTTATAAGTCCTATATTTTTAATAAAAGAAGTATTTAAATAAAAAAGTAAAAGGTCCCTTTTGACAATCAGTGCACTACGGTCAAAAATGTCAAATATGCAGTTTTCCCTGGCACACATACATGCTTTGCTGATTAATAGCTAATAGGTTATGTAACAGTCCCACAAATCAGGTAATGCACCAATGAGTCAAGTTTCATTATCTGTACATCTTCTGTACCTTAGTGTTGCAGATTTTATACTGCCTAGGATCTCCGGAACAAGGTCCTCCAAATGGATTCCTAAAAAAAAAACAAACAAACATACAATTAGGTTTTAACATGAGGCACTCAATGCAACATATCCTACTATTATATGTTTTAATATCTGTGATTTATTAAATTCTTTCATAGACAAAACCCTGTGACACGAGGGCTGTACCTATAGATGCAGGTCCGTCTGCGGATGGACGCTCCTCCTCCACAGGATCGAGAACATGCGGACCAAACTCCCCACGAAGCCCATTCATTCTTATAAAACAATTGCCGGGGTATTCGGGATGAATGGCCGACACGTGTGCCCAGAGACTGTCAAACAGAGACACTAGTGCTGAGTGCAAAGACCTGAAATGGCTCAAATATAGTGCACAATCTGCATACATCAAAAATATATCTAAACAAATAAAAGGTCAAACCAACATATTAATGATATTAAAATTGGCTGTGCTTTCTGGTTGGGAGGGAAAGCAGACTCTCAATCACAGTGACACCAGCCAATTGTAGGTGTCTGTGAAGTTGTGTATGTGGAAGAGGGCAGACTGCATTTTCCTAAGAGTACGTTACACTGCGGTGTGATGCAGCATGAGCAGCAGTTTGAATAGATGCATTTGGTTGGCTACACGTCTTAGAGGAAGCATTTGTTAGTCTTCACAATCCCTAGTTGGTAGTTGTTGTATGATTGGGTGAGCCAGCTGGGATACCTGCAAAAATCTATGAGCATTCATACAAATCAGGAAAGGTATATTTACCTAAATAAAAAGTCCAAAGAGTTATGAATAAGTCAGCCACTTATTGACAGTGAATCAGTCACAATCATTCACACTCACTCTCAAATCTAGGGGTGATTTGGAACCGCCAATCAGCCTACTGTGCATGCTTTTGGACTGTGGGAGGAAACCGGAATACCCAGAGGAAACCGACACAGGCATGGGGAGAACATGGAAACTCCAAACAAAAAACGCCCCGAGCCCGGGAATCGAACCCAGGACCTTCTTGCTATGAGGTGAACGTGCTAACCCAGGTGACCATAAGTAATAGTATTATTCCCACTCTAACTGAGCAAGGTGCGAGTTAGGTTATATGACATCAAGAGATAAGCAAGATACACAAGCAATAAGTCATTTTGCTCTTTATATGTTATACATAGAACATTGTAGTCAAAGTGGAACTTAACAGACATGAGTGCATCTTAAATTAACTGGTGTAAAATTGGAGGAGACCCTAACTGTGAGCAGCAGATCATGGCAAACGGCTTGATACAGAATATGTTTGTGTATAAAATACATACAAACTACTCATAAACATACCTACAACAAACCAGCTGCATGAATCAGTGACTTTCCTGCTGTCCAGAGGGCTGAATATAAAGAACAACACGCAGCCTAAAATAGAACCTTGTGGGACACCATATCGCTTTAAGATCTGATGAATCTCAGTGAACACTAACAAACTACAAAAACTAACATACAGACCAAACATGACTTTTTTGTTCTATAACAGTAATGTTTTCCATTGTTATAAACTGTCTTTTGTGTAACAAAAATATTTAATATGAAGGCTAATATACTAGTTTAACTACAGCAAAACTGTACAAAACAACAAAGATATGCTACATTAGCAACTAGGACATCTGATACCAGGCAGAATTAATAATTTCCTATTCATTGGCATGGCTCGACTATCTCCGACATTTATATATTTCCTTAGCACCAGACAGAGCAAGCCACATTGTCAAGAAGCTATTGTGACATCCTTTAATATTAGTTAGGTAGTACTGCTCTAGCATCTCCCTGGAGAGGTGAATTAATCGTCCTGTTGGATAACATTACAGTGCCATTCTCAGATCCGTCTCTGGCTTTGATCCGAGACAAACAGGCAGCGGGGGAACGAGACGAGACAGCAGCTTTCATCAGGTCCCTGGGGCCACCCTGATTCCATCACATGCGCATATTTGTGTGTGTTAACGTGAGAAGAGTGTGGAAGTCAGGAGTGCACACCCTACTACATCTATCAATTAAAACAACCTCACACGCAGCAGATGGTTCTCTCACTAAAATTAAAGCAGCTTTCTACATACAGTAAATCTGATACAAAGAATGTTAAGGACTGTGTGGAATATACCAAAAAAAAGGTAGCACAAATATTGAATCTAAAACTTACAGGCATGTTGACTTCCATTAACACTTTACATACACATCTACAAAATCCATTGTTAACTTCATATCAATCCATTAATCATTGACATGCCAATGCTGAGTGGAGTCTAACCTCAAATAAAAAATTTCCTCTAGAGCATGACTTCTCTGACCTAAACTAAATATTAATCAGTGAAGAATAATAGTTTCTTTAAGCATGTATGCTTATGCAGGCTTCTCTGAGAAAGCAGGAAATGACAGCAACACGCACTAACATGGTCAGCACAGAGACTTCGAACTGCAGTCAATGACATCCCATTGTAGAGTGACCTGCGAATGCCCTCATTAAAGTGCCAAAGACTCAAATTAGTGTTGATAACAAACCGCCATGGGGCCAGTGGGCAAGCTGGATTAATGAAATCGACCTTTAACCTTCAGAATGGGAGTTTTCCCTGAGGGACAATGTAGCTGGAAACATTCTGACTTTGGATTAGATCTACAGGGAAGGAATTCGATTGTGACCGTGGCCTGTTAAACATGATGACTCAGGCGTTTACAGGAAGCCATCTTCAAGAAACTTTATTACTGTATATCAATATGTATAATCAGTTTAAAAGGACTGGATAGAGTATATTGGGATTCCCTAACATTAATTATAGATGTTCATATACATGTAGTTCTGTTACATATTACTGATTATACAGTAAAACTGCAACATGCGAAAGGCAAAGGGAATGTAAGGAAGAGTCAATCTTTTAAACCCCTCCTCAAAGTTCCTGCTGACAATCAAGCAAATGGAGAGAGAATATTTTCTCCGCAACATAGCCCTATCTCTGACAGGCATACAATCATTGATGAAAGACGGCAGTGATGCCTTGATGAATATTACGCTAGAGTTCTGACAGGGAAACTTGCCAGTCAGTATATACTATTACCGCACTTAGCACTACGCTCACTATCCTGATGGATTATATTTCAAATGTCATCACGGGAGCTGCCTGGCTGAGGATTTCTAATGTAACCAGATTTTCATGCTGGACTCAATTACCGTAAATGAGACAAGATCAGGGATGATGGGTAATTTAGAGTAACCGTGCAGTTTTGGAGATAAACCGTGCTGGCACAGCGTTGAGCTGTTGTTTAGGGTCACACTGTGCCAGGACATGACTGGCGTTCCTAATGAAGGAAGCGTATGATGGAAAAGAGGAAACGGTGTCATCTTACTTGCTGGGATGACAGGCAGTCCGGGGACGTCAACAGCATAACAAGGGTGAGTGCCTGGAACAGAGACAGTTTCCTAGAGACAGACCAAACAAACAGTGTAAGCGTATTATAGACATTCGGGCCTTGATTATGAAGCATTAATAACCAGGCATGCTGGACTAAAAGCTCTTAATACTGTAATCAAAGTAATCATCAAAGTGCTCATCATTACACTGCTGAGTTTTATATAGAAAAGGACTGATCTCTCTGTGAATAATGAGATGCCCTTTGGTACATTTATTTATAAAGCTATTCCCTGTAAATTGTTTCCATTCATCAGCTCGATATTTGCTGGTGCCTAAACACATGGAATAACTTCAGAAAAGTTCAATACTCACTCACTTACTCACTCATTTTCTGAACCACTTAATCCTACTATTAGGGTCATGGGGCTGACACTTGGCGAAGGCAGGATACACACTGATCAGCTTGGCAGACTATCACAGGGCCAACGCACACATAACTATTCATACACACACCTAGGGGCACAGGTGTCACATCTAGGGGCAATTTTGAACAGTGAATGAATTTATTGATGAATTAATTGATATTAATGAAATTAGTATGATGTGTATGTCTTTGGACTGTGAGAGGAAACCAGAGTACCCATAGGAAACCCACGCAAGCATGAGGAGAACATGCAAACTCCACACAGAAACACCCGAGCTGGGGACTTAAACCCAGGACCTTCTTGCTGTGAGGCACATGTACTAACCACTATGCCACTGTGTCACCAAAGTTGAATATTGTACTCTATAATAATAATAATAATAATAATATTATTATTATTATTATTATTATAATTCCAACCACTTTAAATGTCTTTTAAAATATTTTCATTTCTTTTGAGAATGTAGCCATTTCTTGACTGTGTTAAAAAAAAAGAGGAATTTATATAATGTATACATTTTATACATAAGATATACTTCTGTTGCTGTTTTATGGTCAGTCTTACTTATTCTTGTACTTTGTAGTACAGTGGACTTAGTTTGGTAATGATCCTGACCTACTTGGGATACTAACATGTTATGTTTTCGAGGGAGACTACAAAAGCACTTCTGTAAGTCACTTTGGATAAGGATTGTGTCCTACATACTGTAGCCTTAAATGCAAAGAAAAAAAATGACTGAGGCACAAACATTTTGAGCTTTAGTAGACTTTAATCGTTTCTGAGCCTTTTTAAAGACCAAAGCAGATTTGTTACATTGAGTAAAAAAAAATTTTTAATTTAGGCAACATTTTGGTGTTTAAAACACCTCTTATAAAATAAAAACCCACCACACACAATGTTTTGGTTATAAACATGACAATTAGTAGGTGTGTAGACCTACTTAAATATTGAATTCTTTGCCTTAAGTATTGAAAATCCCAGGCTGTCATGTAGATGTCTTGGGATTTCACTTTAATTTACTTATGGCAAGGATTCAATATTTAAAAATTATTCCTGGAAGGCGAGGTGGATGTTGCTGCATAGTCCCGAAATGGAACATAGTATATACTACACAGAAACACAATAAAAGCAAACTAAAATCTGAATAATTCATCATCATTTTCTGGCCCACTTAATCCTTCAAGGGTCGCAGAAAGGCTGGCTCCCATCTCAGATGACTCTGGGCGAGGGCAGAATACACCCTGGACAGCTCGCCAGACTATCGCAATGGCCTACTCTTTACGAAAGTCAGCAATGGTTCTTTTACATGCTTCTCACCACAGACAGTGAGAGACATGGCTGGCTTTGATAACCCAGTTATCTGCACTGGGAGGACAGCAGTGACAACTCAGTGATAGTGGGGCTTGAACCCCAGACCTTCGGAAGTAAGCCAGCACCCCACCACCGGGCCACCACCGCTATCTGAATAATTGTTCACATTATACCAAAGTCAAATTCTATAATGGTTTTGTTATTCATTCAAAATATTTTCAAAATCATTCCACTTACCTGATGTCAACAATGGATTAGTTAGCTTGTAAAAGAATACCAAAAATTATCTGGTAGCTTTCCACCAATCAAGAATGAGAAAATATTTTGAAATAAATGTCTGCTAAGGAAGGTGTAGTCTTTAGCACTTCCGAGTCACAGTAACCGGGCTCGACAAAGTTGTTTGTGTGGATTCTGCATGTTCTCCCCGTGCTTGCAACGGATTTCTCTGGGTCCTCCGGTTTCCTCCCACAGTCCAGAGACATGCACTTTTTAGGCTAATTAGCTGTTCTAAAATGCCCCTAGGTGTGAGTGTGAGTATGAATGGTTGTGGGTGTGTGTTGGCCCTGTGATGGATTGGTGAGCAGTTCGGGGTGTACACTGACTTCACCCAGAGTCAGATGAAATAGGCTCCAGCCTCCCCACGATCCTAGTACGATTAAAGTGGTGCGGCAAATGAATGAATGAACAATGTCTATTAACTCAGCAGACCAATAGCAGACCAATCAGATTGGACTGTTCCCATGTAGTATATACTATATTTTAATACGACTGAATGGCTACAGTACAATGTGATTTAATTGCCTCCCAGAACTAGGTTACCAACTTCACTCAGAATCTGGAGAAGAATCTAAACTAATTACCAAATAATGATGATGTAAAGAAAGTTTTTTGAAATATTTATTATTATTAGAGGCAACCTATTTATACATAAGCTTAAACACGATTTTAGCTAGAAGTGCACTATATTTACACTACAGATGTGTGTGATTTTGCATCATAAATGTTAAGGTTTCCATTTATGTTGTTCCATATAAACAGATTTCTGAATGACCTGCTTTTATTTCCCTCAGTGTGTGGTAATCACCAGTGCAACTGCTAGAAGGCTAAAAACAATTCGAGCGAGATGAGGCTGTTCAGCCTCACTAACAATGGACCTTTGACCCTGGGTCACAGACCCACCATTAACAACAGCAAATGATTCTATTTGACTTGCCATAACAATGATGTCCCATGAGTGAAAGAGCCAAGGTCAGGAATTCCAGCTTATACTCTAAAAGATCATTAACTTCGACACTCAAAGAAAAGAACTGATTCTCAGAGCAGCTGTTCAGTTCAGAATACAGTGTAAAATCCTATCAGGGTGGTTTCATGGCACGTCGTTGCAGATGCAGATTGGGTATGTATATACACATGTATAATAAAAAGTCTGTCAACTTCTTTCTGTACAAGAATCCGCCTGAAACGTGTCCTGACTTTATGGGATGCTTTAATCATGGAATGTTTATGTGCACTTGTGGAAACATTTTCCTACTGATTGCATGAGCAAGCCAGTGACTCAATGAATTAAGAGCCGCACATAAACTCTTTGCAGTGTCGGAAACTGTCCTTCTTCCTGGCAATGTTGTGCTCTTACTGACTAAACCTGTTATCGGTTTTCCCACTTTTTGGGTCCAATTTTGTACTATAGACAAAAATGATTAAAATCAGTCTAGTATTGTGTGGGAAGGCTATAACCTGGGAAAAATCAAACTAAAGTTATCCTTTAAAACAAAGTTAGTTTGCGTGTCTGAGTCAGAAGACTGATCAAAAGCTTATTTTCTGTGGAAATGTCTTTATGCTCACATCTTGAGTTTATCTTTTTATGGTTTCAAACAGTTCTGTTCCAGACAGGTTCATTTTGGACATGTACCAGAAGGGTAGCCACCCACGATCCATATCTCCCTTGTACACTCCAGTGATCAGACACCAATCTGAGGAGCCGCTGTTTATCCACAGTCAGGTTCAAAATGTGTGTGGGGAAAATCCACAATCTCTTAAACTGTAACTTTATGGTTCTTATGGTGGGGGCTGGGGACGCCCAGGGGTCTGTAAAGTATAGCCAGAGGGCCTTTTTTACCCAAGAGTGGTGGAAATTACAAAACAACATATCCAGAACTATTATATTTTATCTCTTTGAACGCACACTTGAATTGTATAGAATTTAATTGTATATCTAATGATCATTATAATAAAACTGCTGTTAGTAAAACAATTAGGAATGTACTGCCAAAATAATAGTGTTCACTTTGAAAAATGAGCTTAATATTTACATGAGATTATGCTAATAAATGAGAATGACCTGAGAATTTCCATTGTTTTTTCCCCCTCACAGTTAATTAGTGGATGTGCACCCAAAGAAGGTCACAGCATGTTCAGTCTGAGGCACAACACAGCAGCATGTAGAGAAACATCCTGCATATTTGAACTGAATCGAGGTCAAAGGCTTCCTGGGGTCAAGAGGCCCGATGCTAAAAGACTATGATGAGGTCATAAACCACAGCCGTTAACATAAGAGAGAGTGCATTGTTCAAGCGGGCTGAGCAGGTGAATACGTGACCCTCTGCTCTCAGTCGAACCCGGACAACACTATAATGAAACCTCTGAATAGTTCAATACTGTGTGCAATACCAAACCTACATCTATATCCATTAAATTATGATCACAGAAATATTCTTTCAATTAAATGCATGACAGGACTGAGTGAAGTAACTGAACTCTGTTTTAAAACAATAACTAACTGTATGATGCATCAGTAACACCAGTTCTGGAAATGAGGTCCAGTATGGAATGGATTTAATCGGAAATTCAATAAGGGTATAAATAATGTCAAGTTAGACTTAACGTGTTCTACTGTAGGAAAGATCAGGAACAAAAAGCTGCCTGGTTCCAAAAAATACCTACAATTTCAGGGACGGGATGGCATAGTGGTTAACACATCCGCCTGACAACAGGAAGGTCCTGGGTTTCAGTCCCCGGCTCTGTTGTTTCTGTGAGGAGTTTACATATTCTCCATGGGCTTGCGTGGGTTTCCTTTGGGCACTCCGGTTTCCTCCCACAGTCCAAAGACATGCACATTAGGCTGATTGGCTATTCCGAATTGCTGCTAGGTGTTAGTAAGACTTACTATGATCAACTGGAGGAAAGTTCAGGAACAAAAAGCTGCCTAGTTCCAAAAAATACCTAGAATTTCAGGGTCGGAGCGGCTCGGTGGCTTAGTGGTTAGCACGTCCACCTCACAGCAAGAAGGTCTTTGTTAACTGGCTGCTCCAAATTGCCCGTAGGTGTCAGTGTAAGTGTGAATGGTTGTATGTGTTACCCTGCGATAGTCTGGCAAGCTGTTCAGTGTGTACCCCGCCTTCGACCAGTGTCGGCTGAAATAGGCTCCAGCCTCCCCGCGATCCATCTTGTAGGATTAAGCGGTTCGGCAAATGAGTGAGTGAGAATTTCAGGGTACAGACTTTACACACTACTGCGATTATTATTTTAATAGTTTAATTATTTTGGGAAGGGCTTTAAAAGCTCTATACCACTTTCCACACCCATGAGAATAGAAAATGAGTAAAATTTGCATGCTGTCTACATTACAGGGGTTTGATCTTGTGTCTTTGTGTTAGATACATTCCTGAAACTTCTATGACATTTGTTGTGATTTTAGAACACCCAACTATTATATTGAAGAGAGGGGGGAAATGCGTACACCTTCAGTGACCTTAACCGGAAGAGTAAAGTCAATTCATAAGTTTGTGGTACAACAGAGGACACATGTGCTGGCCTGACAGAGATCAACTTGACATCTGGATTGATGCTAAATGCTCCACCTCTGTTCCCTCCTGTACTCAAAGCAGTTTTATCAAAATACAACCAAATCCCCAAAGCTTTTTAATACACTTACCTGCAGTGCTGTTTTGGCATCCTAGCTCCTTGTCAAGTCAATCACAAAGTCACTAATCTTCTACACATCTGAATTAGGAACCATTTAAAACTAATAGAATCCTGGTGGTGTTTCTTCTCAACCAGAAACTCTGCTTCATTACATCCATAACAAACCCAGAAGAGGTGAAATCTTTCTGCTTCTTGCTGTTTTGCTGTTTATGAACCAGACCAAAACATCTTCTCACATCTGGGGTGTACAGGAATGTGTCAAATCCAGGAGAGGAGGCTGTGCTGGGAGCATGAAGTGTTTAGAAGGAAATAATAATCCTTGCATTGGGGGTTGCCAGATGCTCTGTTTTCCAATCGGAACACTTACAGATCTCCATCAACTGACAGCAAGCAGCTGATTTGTGGAAACCTTATGGCACATTGACTTTAAATGGAGCACGACCACACCATCTGCCATCATCAGCCTCAGTAGATCTCCCTTTAACACGGATCTGGTGGTGCTTAAATATAGAGTATTCTATTAAAGCTGCTCATTGGGACTGCTGTGTGGAGATCACATTGAAATGAAATGTTAACAACAACAACAACAGAAGAAGAAGAAGAAAAGGAAGAAGAGCATATTTGTTTAGGCATCAAAATCTCAAATTTATAAATATTCAGTTTTAATGAGTAATTAAAATGTCTTCCGAATAATATTATATTAAAAAAAACCTTTAAACAGTTAGAAGAACGTAATTAAAACAGTAATAAAGCAGTGCCTGTTGTTATAAAGTGGTTATTAAAGCGTATTGTGTAGAAGTTTACCTGCAGTGGAAGACACGCGGTGTGGAGCACAGCGCCGCTCTTCACCTGAGACTCGCCTCTGCTCACTTCCACGCTCTCTACTCAGGGTTGCCAGATATCACCGGAAAAACCTACAAGCCGCTCACCCTAAAAAAAAGCTTTATCACTTTTGCCAAACCGCTGAATCCTATTAGGGTCGCAGAGAGGCTGGAGCCTATCTCAGCCGAAACTGCGCGAAGGAGGGGTATATCCTGAACAGCTTGCTAGACCATTGCAGGGCCAACACACACACAACCATTCACACTCACTCCTAGGGGTAATTTTGGTGCAACCAATTAGTCTAATGTGCATGTCTTTGGACTGTAGGAGGAAACCAAGGTACCCATAGGAAACCACACAAGCCCAGGGAGAGCATGCAAACTTCACACAGAAATGCCTGAGCCTGGGAATTGAACTCAGTACC
>JBCNYH010000014.1:11172612-11192140 GCA_039654325.1 Tandanus tandanus
ATTATATTATTCACGCAAAGGAAATTTGGCTCTGCATTTAACCCATTTCAAAAGTGAACAAACACACACATATACATGTAGACAGTGAGCACACACAGGAGCAAGGGGCAGCCAAATTGGCACCCGGAAAGCAGTTGGGTGTCAGGTGCATTGCTCAAGGGCACTTCAGCCGTAAAGAGGAAGAGGGAGGTCCTCCTGTTGTTCCGGGAATCGAACCAGCGACCTTTCGGTCACAAGTCCACTTCAAATCCCATTATGGAACAGTCAATTAACCTAATGTGCATATCTTTGGACTGTGGGAGGAAACCAGAGTACCTGGAGGAAACCCACTTAAGCACAGCAAGAACATGCAACCTGCACACAGAAATGCCCAATCCCGGGAATTGAACTCAGGACCTTCTAGCTGTGAGGCGGGCATGCTAAGCACTACGCCACCAAACTCTCTCTATTCTTTTGCAAACATCATTGCACATTCTTGAGGACATCGGCTCCATACAGAGAACACACTCAAATATCTTCATGGAGGAACACAAGCAATGGAAACCATATGTTAGGTAACTATTAATTTAATGGCTTTTTTTGTTAAAATTGTGGGCGGCATGGTGGCATAGTGATTAGCATATCACCCTCACAGCAAGAAGGTCCTGGGTTCGAGTCCCGTGCTCGGCAAGGACGGTTCTGTGGAGTTCGCATGTTCTCCCTGTGCCTGCATGGGTTTCCTCCAGGTATGCCATTTTTTCCCAACAGTCCAAAGACATGCACACTAGACTGTTCTAAATTTACCCTAGGTGTGAATGTGAGTGTGAATGGTTGTGTGTGTTTTACCCTGTGATGGTCTGGCGAGCTTTTCAGGGTGTATCCCGCCTTCGTCCGGTTTGTTTGATGAATGGTTTCGAGATGAAATCCCTGGAACTGAAATCTTCTGTTGTGCTGAAAATTGGAATGATACCAAAAATAAAAGAACTGTTCGTTGCTCGTGCTCATCAGATATCAAGGGTACTTTAGCCATGAAGAGGAGGGAGGTCCTTCCCTCCGTCGCCACACATTTTCCCTGCTTTTCCGGGAATCAAGCAAGCGACCTTTTGGTCACAAACCCGCTTCTCTAACCATTAGGCCATGGCTGCCCCATTTTGGAACAGTCAATTAGTCTATTGTGCATGTCTTTGGATTGTGTGAGGAAACCAGAGTACCCGGAGGAAACCCACAAACATGCTGATGAACTGATGTGTTCTTAGGATAGGATTAATGATTGAATGATTGAATGAATGAATGAATGTTTTCCAGTCAGAGATCAGTATTTCCTGGGACCAGTATAGAGGGATTGGAATCTGCACTGTTCCCATCATGTTTGACTCAGTTAAAGTGCTTTTCACCGTTTTGCCTCATGGGCAATAGCGGTAGGGTAATGATACAACCATTTTCCCTTGGTATTAAAACTGATTTTGTGAACAGAGCGGTCGTAGTGTCTCTCAAGAAAGTATAAAATAAATTCGGCTTTGAAATGTGGCTATTTTGAGCATAGACGTGGAGAGAGCCAGCTTTGAGATCTTATCATTCATTTCTGTTTACTTTGTTAAAGTCCATAAAACTTGAGCGTAAAGAGGGGTGTTGATTTCCGGTGTGGGTTGTAGTAAGAGAAAGTCATGATGATTTAGAGATAAAGTAAAGCTTAATTTAAAGCTAGCAGATGGCATGTTCCATGTCCCCACTGTCCAGATGTTCCCACTGTCTGCTATTTCCTGCATTACTTGTCCAGCCGAGCGCGTCCAATGAGCATGTCTCAAAATCTCATGTAAGCGAAACCAATAGTGAGAGAGCGAGACGAACATCGTGGCTTAGAAATAGTGCAATTACTAGTCCCTCTATGTACTAGTTCCAGGTGTTTTCCACCACGTGGTTAAACATATCCTAATTAGGGTAAATCCTAGTAATCTGGCAACCCCAGTACTACTAAATACTCCCCATTTAAACTATATTCTTTAAGGAGAGAAATCAGAGTGGGGTATTTAACCAGACCAGTTAACATCAGTTTTTATGCTGTTAATTAATATTATGTGTCAGAATGTCTGGAATTATTAAAGCAAAATTAAGGGGAAAAATCAATCCCAATGAAACAATGAAGTTCAAACACTATTTACTACTAAATCAATTATTCAATTCTATAACAAAAATTGTACACATATATTCCATAAAAGACCAAATTTAAAATAGCATTACAGAGGCTTACTACATGTACAAAAAGTTTAAGTTTAGGTTCATGTAAACCTAATTAAAAAGAACATTATGGGTATTGAATTGATCAAAGTTTGTTTGTCTTCTGCTGAATATTATGTGGTGATCCTTTTTTTAAATTTTATTTTATTTAATTTTTTTTTAGAGAGAGACTCAATCTATCACACACAGTAACCTTCACTTCCTGGAAAGGTTAATCAGACAAAGGACAAAGGAGAGACAGTATTATGAATCTGTTTCGCTTGATAGTCAGCAGCTATTTGTAGAAATCAGCACCACGCCTGGCTGATATATTTCACTTCTGACCGTAAACACCACAACAATGGACAGCAACTGTGCAGTGTTTGGCAGCTGTTCCAGCAAATCCTCAGCCATGCCTGATCTCAATATCAGCCATGGAAACCATTCCTAAAATAGACAGTATCAGCCTCAATTCACCATCAGCTGCACACCAAGCATTGTCATGTCTATCCTCGGAAAGCCTTTTTTGCAAAAACAAGGCTAAGTGCTTGAAGCATTTCACTAGAGAGTGACTGCCGAGGCACCTGGGGCCTCCTCTGACCTGTTCTAGCTTGCAGAGACATTTTCTTTAGCAAGTGTATAACATCTTTAGGCGCCTCAGTGAGCACACTTCAGACAATTATGATTATCAACAGAAGTCCATCTAGATGAGTCACAAATTCACACAAATGTCCACAGTTGTATATAATCAGCACAAGTATGTTTAACAGCACACAGACTCCAATGGGTTTTATCTAGAATTCAATAATGGTTTGTGAAATACATAATGAAAGTACTTTTTAATTAATCCCTGAGGAAGTTAATGTTTGCTGTTGCAGTTCAAGTTTGGTATAAACATGTTTAAGTCATTCTGAGTCGTGTCTCAAGTGATTGAAGTACAGCCATCATTAGCTGTAAGGGTTTTTTTTTTTTCTCAAACCCTATTTTATTTCTACAAGGTGATGAGAAATGAATAATGAGAGGCTGACATTGGGTGAGGTACAACACACTTTTTACTTGGTAATATATTCAACACATTCCAGGAAACCAAAATAAGATATAATTTTGCAGAGGATGGTTTACTGTATCAGTTTTTAACATTTAATTAAGAAATGGACGTGTGCAGCTGTTACTGCTGCTAGTCTCATAGGGTAGGTCTCTCTTTGGGCTTGGCTCATTTAGCCACTGGGATTTTTCCCATTCTTCAAAGCAAAACCACCCTGCCTTCTTTAAGAGTCATTCCCTTAAATCTGACCAGTGTCCTAGTCCCTGCCGACGAAAACCATCCCCACAGCATGATACTGCCACCACCATGCTTACTTGTAGGGATGGTGTCCTTGGGGTGATGAAAGGTGTTGGGTTTGTGCCAGACATGGTGTTTGATTCAACTGAAAAATCAGTGGCTGTGTTCAATATTACACAGCCATCCGAGACCGGGAGTCCATGGGAGCTAACTGGCCCAAGGTCCCACGGGAGGGAGGGATGGCATACGCTCACTTCCCTGTCACTCACAGTAAACACCAGCCAATCATGTGCATCTGTGAGCTCATTTGTGAGCTCAGCGAGGGGGTGGATAGCACTTTCCCTCCGAGTGTGTTAGGCCGCCCCCAAATATGCATGCGCAACAGTCTGAAAAGAGGCAGGTGGCAGCATTGCATGTCACGGACGGGGCATATGCATGCTTATGCACCTCTCTGCTTAGTGGTGGTCGTGTGATAGGGAAGGCAATACTTGACAGGTGGGAATTGTATACGACTAAAATTAAGGGAGAAAATGAGGGGATAAAAAAAGTTCAACATTAGTCTCATCTGACCAGATGACCTTCTTCTGTATGTTTGGGGAGTTTCCCACATGTCTTTTGGTAAATTCTAAGCATGCTTTCTTATGTTTTCTTAAGCAATGTTTTTTTTCTGGCCACTTTTCCATAAAGCAGACCTCTGTGTAGTGTGGACATATACACCAGTCTCCGCTCTGGAGCTTTCCAGCTCCTTCAGACTTACCTTGAGTCTCTGAAGTTTGATAGATGGCCCTCTCTAGGCAGGTTTGTTGTCGTGGCATAGTTTTTCGATTTTGTTATGATGGATTTAATGGTGCTCTGTAGGTATTTCAAGGTTTCAATTTTTTTTAAGACCCAACCCTGATTTGTTTGCAGAGCTCCTTAATCTTCATGGTGTCACTTGTTAGGTGGTGCCTCTTGATTAGTGATGTTGCAGACTCTGGGGCTATTCTGAACAGGCATGTATATATACTAAGATCATGTGACACCGATTGCTCACAAGTGAACCTTATTTAACTAATTATGAGACTTCATAATTAATTGGTGGTACAAAGCACACTTATTTAAGGTCTTCAAAGCAAAAGGGGGGGGGGGGGGATACATATGCACACACCACTATTCAGGTTTTCATTATTATTTTTTTTTTTACGTTTATAAAACAGGTTTTCTTTTTCATTTCACTTCACCAATTTGGACTATTTTGTGTAAGTTCATTATATGAAATCCAAAAATAAATACATTTAAATGACAAGTTCTAAAGAAACAAAAAAAGGAAAAAATGGCAAATAAATGAATACCTTTGCAAGCCACTGTATTATTCCTGAGGTTTATTTATTTATTTATTTATTTTGTTTTGTTTTCTCATTTTACTGTCATTTTATATTTGTGATTGGACAGCCCCTTTTCAACTGCTGTTGGTTTCAAAGGGCTTTGTAAATGAAATAAACTTAAAACACAGGCAAAATATCCAAGACAAGGACAATGGAGGATTAAAAATTAACTTTGGACAGACTTTTCTCTTTTGATTGTCTCATAATCAGACCTTTACATAAAGATGGTTTTCATATCGTCTCCCAAAGTCCATTCCAATGCCTTGTCGTATGGGATGATAATGGGTAATATGGGGCCAGCAACCCCATATAAACTTTATTGTGACAAAAAAAAGGCGCAAACAACATGCACCACAAACCATATGGGTGCATATCGTTAGTGTCAGCCCTACATGCCACACAGGTATAAAGGATGATGGTGGTGGTGGTGGTCTTCACATTTACATTTTGTTTGCCAGGTACTGGATAGTTTGAACCCCAATTTTGGTACATTCCTCATCAGGTGTGGAAGTTATCCCCACTTAGTGTCACATGTGGTTGCTATTACTTGTTCAAGTTTTGACTTCCTGTTTCTATATTCAGGATTGCAGGGAAAGGGTCCTTATGCTTTTTGAAATAATGTATAAAACTATGATTATTATCCTCTCCCCCAACTGTAGCCATAGTCAGTAGTGGGTGTGAAGAATTTGCTTTTATAGCTACATATTTTTAAAACTGCCTTTAGGCTTTTATTATAAGTACATTTCAAGTCTACAGGTATTCCGTCCTTTTTTAATTTCAGAGAAACATGTCAAAATTCTTGTCAGTGTTGATCACATAATGCTACAGATGTGGTAAATAGAGATTGAAGTATTCCTTTAAGTGTACCTTGGCAATAAAATGAAAAAACTCGCATTCACACAAGTGTCACTCGTAATACTTTTTGACACCAAACTAGACCTTCTCAAGTGCCAAACTCCAAAATAACCTGAGACAGTCTGTCAGGTGTTCTCGGATATAGAGAGAACCTGCATGTCTACAGTGCTAATCATCCAAAATCTAACATCGATAGCTGTCCTCACCTTGTGAGTCCACGAATAGAAGTCTTCCAATAATGTGCCAACATCTCTTGCCACCTCTCGCCATGCTTCTAGCAGGAGATGACTGTTTCAACATGAGCACGGAGCCCATGTTTCATCTCTTAATCCTAACGCCTCAGATTAACATTCATGTCATAGCTGGTATGTGTGTGATCTGGAGATGCTATTGCCAAGTTTGTATTTGTACGATGCACATCTCTCACTCATTAGCCGAGGGTGGGATGGCCGGAGCCTATCTCAGCCGACACCAGGGAAAGTCGGGGTACACCCTGAACAGCTCACCGTACCATAGCAGGGCAACACACAGAACCATTCACACTCACACCTAGGGGCAATTTGTAACAGCCAGTTAGCCTAATGCGCATGTCTTTGGAATGTGGGAGCAAACCGGAGTATCTGGAGGAAACTCACACACGCACAGGGAGAACATGCAAACTCCACACAGAACCGCTCGAATCCGGGACTTGAACCCGGGACCTTTTTGCTGCGAGCCGGACATACTAACCACTATACCATCGTGCTGCCTTGCAGACCAGATCACTTTAAAAGTGGAAAGAGTATGTGTTTTTGGTGACTAACAAAACATTTAAGTGCCTGTAAAGAGGTAGTACAAGCATAATTTTGAGCAACAAGATATTTAGTGTTCTTCGTGATCACAAGTAGCAAAAACAGTTAAATACAACGTATTATTATATGGCAACAAGGGTATGCGCAATATAAGATTAATAAATCACCTTTCCAAACCAAGGTACATCCGGCTGGCAATGTAGTCATTAGCTTGCTGCACTGCGCTATAATCTTAGCATAGCAGCTTCCTGAGATGCACTCAGCATTTTCTTGACGAGAAAAGGTATACAGGAAATATTCCAAGGGATAAAGAGTTTATGAAGCCCTGTGAAGTACTCGCTGCATGTCAGAAAGCTCTTGTTTGTCAAGGGAAGAGAAACAAGCTGAATGCCCAAAAAAGCCCCCAAAGACACAGATGAAGCGCCTTGTTTGGAGCTGACTCCCCAACCGGAATCGAAAAAGGCTACCATTTTAAAATGCCACCTAATAAACTACTTATTAACTTTGTTTTCTCATTCTCTACTGAGAACTTGTTCACTTCTAACAGACTACAGCCACGTATTTTTATTATTATTATTATTATTATTGATGATAATAATAATAATAATAAAATTAATAATAACAATAACAATAATAACAACAATAATATTAATGTTAATATTTATAATAATAATAATAATAATAATAATAATAATAATACTATGTAGTTCTATTATTTTGGAGATAAAATGGAAACTATAAGTACAACCATAAGGGCACAAACCTTTAGCCTTAATTTAATGTACTTTTTATGGTCTTTCATTACGGTGTAGTTTACAGTTTTCAGATACAGGCTCCCAAAGTACAGGGGGAAAAAAGTCAGGACGTGCACAGAGTCACATTCCATCCCTGTCCTGGTTTTACGATAGGCGTGCTCTAGGCAGAGAGGACGTGGATAACGAGACTCAACACTATATCAGCAGGCTCAGTCTGATATGCTATTCAAAATACATTATCTATGAGAAGGAAGAGCAGATAGCATGTTTCATAACTCCCACACATCCTGCTATTCTAATAATGACACAACTGCAGAAACAAGACTGACAGCATATGATTGCAAATGCCTAGTTTTATTTATTTGAGTGCAGGTGCTAAAAGTCTTAACAAAAATACTTAAACAGGAACGATTCGCCTCAACAGCAGCCACACTCACCAATCACACACATCTGCAAGTTTATAAACTGTGGCTGTTAATAGTAAGGCTTTGTAAACTTATACTCCTATAAATTGATGTGGCATGATACACAGTGTCCACTTCATGAACATTCCTCTGTGCCTGACTTCATACTGATCAACATCAGCTGTTTAGTCTTGCAGACAAACATCCATGCTAAAATCAAGTGCATGCAGGACTGATTAGTTAAAGACCATTACAGTTCGAAGTACATATATCGTTCTACTTGAGGGAGTCAACTCATATCAACCTGTATATTACAACCCAATGACAATGAGTGTCAAGGGGGACGGCTCTATGTTCCGATGACCTTGCTTAAATTAGTTGGGCCATCACATTACCATCACATTATGTTTCACGTTCATTCGTGAAAGCCAGCATGGTGGCTTTGTTGTGGTTCAGCACTTTTTAGCAAGAAAGCTTCAACTGCAGAAGGGATATAGCAAGGCGGAATAGATGTACTTATTCAGCATACAGCAAAACATGTAACTGTGATATATCTATAACATTATTGACTTGGATAAAGTGCTGTTCGTTGTTTTGAGCAGTTAGCAGTAGTGTAACAATAAAAACTCTCATCTTAAAGATTCACCATAGTGTCTTTTGAGAAAGAATAATACAGTAAACATTAAAATGTGGCTATTTTCAGCAGCGTGCAATGATTATCATGCATATGAGTCACTGTGTTGATATTAGGAATGTGTTGTTGGTCTCAGCCTTGCGATGGCCTGGCGAGCTGTCCAGGGTGTACTCTGCCCTCGCCCAGAGTCGGCTGAGATGGGCGCCAGCCTCCCCGTGACCCTAATTAGGATTAAGATGAATGAATGAATGAATGTTGGTCTCAACATAATGAGAGATGGTGGAGCATTTCTTTTTCCTCCTCCCATGAAACCCTCCAACATAGTGTCCATTTGTATCACGAGCCAGATGTGGTATTTCTCAGAAATAACAGCTGAAAAACACATGTACGTGAATAATATGTCAATTATAAGTATAAAGGTATTAAGTATTATAAAATGATGTAATTATAAAGAGAAATACCTGCTAAAGTCTTAGTATTACAGACATTAATATATCTGTGTAAATGGGAACTTCATCTCTAGTCATGTTCAGCTAAAGGTTAAAGTACAGAACAGCTGCATGGTAGCAGAAAATAATCTCCCAGTGTGAAAGCCCACTAAGCAGCAGATGTCTTCCCTCTGACTTTGTGTCAAAATCTGAATAAACATCAGGGCAGCACACCAAGTAAATGTGTTGCCATGGAGCAAAACATTTCACATTCTGAACTTAATGGTATTTATCTTGCTTATGACACTTTAAATACACTTTAAATGCTTTAAAATCAAAAAGTTTCCTTTGCAAGCTAGTGTATAAATGTCACCTACCCTTCATTCAAATTTGCCTTGTCGCCTTTGCAGATGTCAAATGAACACCACTCAGTCTTACTTGGATGAGGGCTAGTGGCTCCAAAATAAACCAGTGGGTATTTAGGGAGTGTATAGACCACAAGGTCTGTTTGAGATATGTGTACTTGTGTAGTATGGGGTGTTGAATTTTTTTCATCTTAATGTTTCGTGATTTAGCACAAAATGCATATAATTAGAGATAAATTCATACAAAATCACAAAACAGTGTCCCACAGTGCAGCATTAATTTTCCCTGTAAAATGACTTGAAAATCACTCATTATTTGTGAATCAAAATTTTACATTTTAATTATAAATTGTCAGAATGGTGATGCATTGGTTAGCACGTCCGCCTCATAGCAAGAAGGTCCTGGGTTCGAGTCCCGGGCTCTGGCGTTTCTGTGTGGAGTTTGATTGTTCTCTCTCTGCTTGCGTGGGTTTCCTCCGGGTACTCTGGTTTCCTCCCACAGTTCAAAAACATGCACAGTAGGCTAATTGGCTGTTCCAAATCATTCCTAGGTGTGAGTGTGAAAGGGTGTGTGTGTGTTGGCTCTGCGATGGCCTTGCAAGCAGTGCAGGGTGTACCCCACCTTCGCCCAGAGTCGGCTGAGATGGGCGCCAGCCTCTGCGCGACCCTATGATTACTATGATTAAGCTGCTTAGAGAATGACTGAATGAATGTCAATTTTAAATGTTGGAACCTAAGAACCTATAGCAGATGTAAAGAGTTTGGGCCTGTGGGGAAATTTTTTTTCTAAATTATTCAGTTATGAAATTGAAAAATTGAAAAATCTAGTTAGGCTATCTGCGGGCAGTGTATGTTAATTATTCTAGAAAAAGTCAATAAATAAATGAAAATGAAAAAAAAAAAAACCTCACTCATAACAAGGTTAAACTATTTGTACAAACAATCCCATCAATGATGTATGCTATATAGAACTGGTAACCTTACCACCACCATGTTTTGTCCAGCTCCCTGTGACCCTTGTAGGATTAAGTGGTTCCGAAAATAAATGAATCAATAAATATTAAGATTTGGATGTGATATTTATGATATGAACTTTTGTTTAACATTTCAATGAAATATTTCTATTTAGAATAATCTTTTATGCTTAGGTTTACATTTAAGTTTTGCATTTATTATTTCAACACATTTAAAAGATGTTACATTTAAAAATAACGAGTAATTTTCTAATTATGTCCTGGGGCTGGTGGTGTAGTGGCTAGGGAGCTGGGCTACTGTGCTGGGACCCCTGGGCAAGGTCTTAACCACAAGTGTGCCTCTGTCCACCTAGCAGTATGAATGGATACCAGTAAAATTACTTGGAAGGTAACCTGCAGTGGACTAGCGTCCCATCCAGGAGGAGTTGAACTCCTAGTCGCTTTATGATACAGAAACTGGGATAAGCTCCAGCCAGCTTTGATGAGCCACCAGGCTAAAGTGTAAAAAAGTCCAAAAGCTTTACCTTTTAATTATGTTACATAGAAAATAGTGATAGGAATTTGGACACTCTTTTTTCACAATCCCCCAAAATGATGCAGCAAGTAAAGATCAAAAGATGCACAGAAACACAGCAGTGCAGTGTTCAGCATCTAAATACCCCTGTGTGTCTACTGTGTATGTACAGTAGAGCACATTTAAAGCATTTGGCAGACGCGATTATCCAGAGCAATTTACAATTATCATTTTTTATACAACTGAGCAATTTAGGGTTAAGGGCCTTGCTCAAGGGCCCAACAGTGGTGATAGTGGGGATTAAACCGCTGACTTTCGGATCAGTAACCCATCGCCTTAACCACTAAGCCACAACTGCTCTAGTGATCTCTCTATAACTTTTGTAGTGGAGGAGGTGGGTGGTTGGGTCGTAATAAAATAAGCTGAAAGCTGAAGAATTTGAACTCTATTTGGGATAACTGATAGAAAACCAGACCAGGAAAACACACAGGAATGCTACTCCTTCCAGAGCTCTGAGGTCATCAAAGGTGGTAGAGAGAATAGAAAACATTTCTGGGTAACATTAGAGTGGATTAAACAGACTTCCCAAAAGACACATTGAGAAATGTGCATAATTTACCACAAACCACTAACAGAAATGAATGTCAAGTATAAGATACTGCCACATGCTGACTGCCTGTTTCAGTTAGTCACAGCTTTCAAAGCAGACGTCTGTGGAAAAAACACACTAATACTGTATTAAACAATGCATTTAAATTACATTCCTTTCAACAATTAAAAGTAGACTACCTTGAGTTAATTATGCAAATATGTTCATGATTCTGTATTTATATTATTTCTTTCAATGTGCATGATCATCTGATTTGGAATTTTTGGAAATGGTTTCTTCAGTGTCAGTGCCTCCAGTGTCTCTAGTTCAACTGCTGGTTACCTTGATAATCTTATATAAATTCATCAAACATTCATACTAGGTGCTGGAGGCATATAAAAACAAAGGCTGGTGGGAACAACTTTTAACAGATACTATAATGTAAAAGACAGGAACGAAAAACGCAGCCAAACTATAACATGTTAAATTTATATTGTTGCTAGCTGTTGCTAAATGCTGTGGTACAAGAGCAATAAAATTATTAAGGGTTAGGAAAATTATTTCTGTTGGGTGGTAACAGTAACTTGTCTTTTGTTTAACTTTTCTTCTTCTTCTTCTTCTCTTCTTTTTTTTATTTATTTATTTTTATTTTTTACAGTTGTCCATAATTTCAGCACATTTTGAGAAAAAAAAACACCATAATGGCTTATTGTGTGCTAATAATTCCGAAGTTTTATTAAAAATATATATATTTTTTAAAAAAATTTAATTGAATAAAATATAAGATTGTATATTATGCACTCAGTTTTGGACCAGTTGGCTAACCCAAAGTTTTCAGTCAGGAGTGTATTTGCTGCTAACACATATAAAAAATATTGTTGTGTGTGTACCAGCTCATTATCAGCTGAGGCGTGAGGCAGGTTAACCTTAATCTCCAACACAAGCCTGTACCTTGGAATTCTCATAATATTTAAATATCCTATTAAACTGTTCGATCACTTCATGCCATGAGAAGAGCATGCAGTGCATAGAGTCATGTGAAAAAATAAGTACATTCCGTGAAAAGTGGGGATTTCTTTCAACATATTTGTAAAAGTAAATATTTCACCTTCTTTAATGATCTTTACTTGCATGTGCTTCTCTTTTCTAATCAGCCCTACATTTCAATGCAGCTTATGGGCTTTGACTGGACCAATCCATTAACAGCTTTTCTTTTCGAGTCATGTCTTGGTGGATTTGCTAGTGCTTAGGGTCATTATCCTGTTAAAAGGTCCACTTTTGATTCATCAACTTTTGGATAAATGGCCTCAGTTTATCTTCAAGCCTTCTTTGATATTATGCAGAATTCAGAGTTGAATCAATGACTGCAAGCAGTGAAGCAACCGTAAGCCATTTTCACTACCTTGCTTCAAAGTTGGGATGAGGTTCTTCTCATGGTCACATGCATGCTGTGATGGTGGCCAAACAACTCTGTTTTCGATTCATTTAACCAGAGATCATTATTACCAAAGGTTTGGTCTTTGCCTCTTTTTGGCAATAAAGCCTTTTTCCTGGCATGCCTTCCAAGCAGGTCACTTTTGTCCAATCTTTTTCTGACTGAAGACATATCGCCCTTTCACACCCACAGTTGCAAGCGTTACCTTCAGATCCTCTAATAAAAATGTTGGGATCCTTGGAAACTTTTTCTTCACGTCATTTGGTCCGCTGTCTTACTAAATTTAATGGGGAAGACAATCCTGGACAAATTGGCAGTTGTTTGAAATCTATACCACTTGTACTAGACTTTACATACAGTGGAATTATTTATTTCAAATAACATAGAGATCGTTTTAAATCCCTTTGCAGATGCATAGACATCCACAACTTTTTGGCTTTAGAGAACTCTAGCAAGATCTTGACACCACACACTTCATTAGCAAGTCGAACATCAGACCCTTGATGTCAAGGTTAAAAAGACATGTTCCACCTGTATGAGATTCTGATCAATGACACCAAAACTCACCTGATTTTAATTTTATAGACTGGTGTGATAAGTGTAAGGGTACATTTTATTTTTCCATGTGCTGTATTTGTTTTTGGTTATTTAACTTTTAGGGGGAAAACCCCAAAATATTAATTGTATGTGTGATCTGATGGAGTATATCACCTTTATCTGTAGACACTGGATCAAAGAGGGTAAAATGTTGGGGGAAAAAATTTACAATTTCTGTGGGATGTATTTATTTCTTCTTCAAGTCTCTAAAACTATAAAAAAAAAATCAAAGAACACCACTCTTCACATAGATATTCCCTCAACCGGGGCTTTGATAATAGGGGTGGTGGAGAGCAATGTCAAACACATGACATCAAAATCTCCCACACATTCTTAATATCGATCTGAGATATCTTGAGCTTAACCTGGAGGAGACCACCCCCATCAGGAAAGAAATGCGTCATCATAGTATAAAAAGGTAACTAGTCAGAGATACTTTGAATTAATTTGCAGTGATGCTTCACCAAATAGGGCGGCACAATAGTGTCGTGGGTAGCTGGTTACAAGTGGGGGTGTGCTTTGGGTACTCTGGTTTAATCCCACAATCCATAGACATGCACATTAGGCTAATTAGATAGTTCCAAACTGTCCCTATGCTGAGTGTTTGCAAGCCCTGCGATGGACCGGTGAGCTGTTCTGGGTGTATCCTGTCTTCACCCAGAGTCAACAGAGATAAGCTCCAGCCTCCCTGTAACCCTAGTACGGCTAAACGGCTCAGCAAATGGATGGATACATGGATAGTTTCAGCTTCACCAAACATCCTAAATTGCCCCACACAATAACAGAGCCACTGATATTTCCCTTATAAAAACTCCTTAATTATCTAAGTAACCCTTTGAGTATCCAGCATGATTATAAGCTTAATCATATCATATTCAAAGTCAAAGCAGTAGAAAATGTTGGTAAAAAGACAGACAGGTTTTAAAGAAGCAGCTCTGATCGGCTCCTACTATATTTGAATATAACACGTGTAAACATACACGCACTATCTTCATGTTAGTGGGACCCTTTGCCCCAGTGTTTACAAAACTGAATGGCAAATGAGTAACAAAAGTCTGTAGCACATGAGGACACTGGACGTAAATCAGGAATAGTTTACTTCACGTTCAGACTTCTGAGGAAGGAAACGCTATTCATCAGAAAAGACCCCAGACTGCACTGACCCTTAGAAGCAGACATGATATACAGATCATTCAAATGAAACCCATCTGATCTGATGTGAATGGCGAGGTGTGTGCGCACTGACGTTAAATTGGCCTTATTTAAGTACAAACATCACAACTTTAATTCATTAACAAACCAGCATTAGATATTAAAGTCGGAACATTATGCATCAGTCCAGATTCCAATATTATTGCTTCTGGATGTAAATGAAAATTAACGCCTGAAATTGACCAGTACTACACACATGAAGTGAAGTTTCTATAAAGATGGAGTCAGACAAGACTTGGAATACGACTCTGGGTGAGAGTCATGATCAGCTCGCCAGGCCATTGCATGGCCAACACACACAACCATTCATAATCTGGAAGAGCCAATTAGCCTACTGTGCATGTTTTTGGACTGTGAAAGGAAACTGGAGTACATGCAAGCATGGGGAGAACATGCAAACTCCACACAGAAACGCCCGAGACCGGGAATCAAACTCAACCTAACCACTGCACCACCGTGCCGCCTGACTTGGAATGTTTGCAATCTGAAAAATTAAGATGGCACAAGAAAGACAAAGGGTGTGCTTAAAAAAGAGGAATGTTCCAAATCCAAACCTAAATGTAGTTTTAGTTATAATTGATAGAAATGAGAGTTGAGAGGATATAAAAGTGAAAAGAAGAGTTCTGGGATCAATGCTGTAAAGCACTAGTATGTTACTAGGGCAAGAGAAGTGCACGAGAAGCTCTATTTAGTCATTAGGGCGGTGGTGGCTTAGTGGTTAAGGCGATGGGTTAGTGATCCGAAGGTCAGCGGTTCAATCTCCATTATCACCACTGTTGGGCCCTTGAGCAAGGCCCTTAACCCTCAATTGCTCAGTTGTATAAAAATAATAATTGTATGTCGCTCTGGATAAGCGCGTCTGCCAAATGCTGTAAATGTAAAATTAGCTCAATGCTAAATCCCTGCGGCACACGAGCCAAAGGTCTGAAGAGATTTAATGAGTAGATTTGCTAAAATTAAAATAAAATTCACAGTGCACTAACTCTGATTTCAGAGCTTTCCTATACTGCACACTGCTGTAATAAATAACCTGCATTATCAGTTTTATTTTTATTTGTTTTGATAATGGACAATTCTTGCTCTACGGCCTTTTGCTAAGAAATGATTTCATTGCTCTGATTAATTGCTTGAACTGGGTAATTTAAAGACTCAGCGTCGCCCAGTCTGCATGTCTAATGAAACCATTCCTCAAAAAACGACAAGTTAACAATCAGCTATTACACATTTATTATAGTAAGACTCTTGCAGGCCTGAACTGCTCTAAATACCTATAAAGCACCGCTCGTGCTGTATATGATGTGACGTTGGATTCTGCCCCAAGTCGTATATTTCTTCCCCTTACCTTTAATGAACGTCACCGAGTTTCATCACCAGTGTGAGTGTCGTTTTCATATGATTTACATACAACCAATGACTCAACAAGAAGGCCTTAAAACAAAAGCCCAGGATGATAATTAGGTTTTCTTGTACTGTTCTGTAAAAAAAAGCTCAGAGGATTACTGTAAGTCTGGAGATTTATGATCCTGAGCCTGACTCGAGCTCTGAGCTGTCAAATGCCTTTCTTCCTCTAGTTTTATCAGCTCTCACTAAGCCTCCCATAGCCAAAGAAGGACTTGTTTGATGAAACACACCTCTCCAAGTTCCGGGGAGAGTTCAAGGAAAGGGTTACTTTCATCAGTGGAGAGACGTGAAGTGAAACAAATCCTCCTGTAAATTCCCTCGCTGGCTCACAACAGAAGATAATGGTTGTCATCTGAAACACACCTGAGTCTCTCCCTCCAAAAAAACCCCAAAAAACAAAAAAGACAAAAACACTGTTATGTGCCAGCACAGTTGTAACCTCAGTACCAGTATCACAGATTAAACATAAGTAAAAAAGCAGATATTTAAGACAGACTGAGCATTTGTTCTGATCTCTTATGGCTTTTCCTTGTAATTAATGTACACATGCAGTAGGGTGTAATAGAGTTCAAAGCATTTAAGTGAAACTGGAGATAATTTCTTATGAAAAGAGAAAACAAGGTTAGCCATGTGGTCTGCCTCCTAACAGTTTAAGTGAATTCCAGAGCTGGCGAGTGTAAATACTGTGCTCTTCTCATGCCCATCCTCTGGCTGTGTACCGTGTTATTACCAGTGATTTTTAATCCATTATCAGAGGGACTGTATCACAGGAGTATAACAGACCTGCTCAGGCATTTCTCCACATTCAGATGATGGCACACACTCTTCGAAGGTGACTGACGTGCAGAATGTTTCACTCAGGACAAAAAGATGAGAGGGATGAGCTTCAAAGCAGAGGATAGAACCAGTGGTTTTCAACCATAAAAGAATTTTCTCCTCGACTGATTGAATTATTATGCTATTGCAGTTCATAAACAATGTAATTAAAGCAACTTGTATTTGGCAACCAAGAAAAGATGAATAGATATTAATGAAAGCAAGGATTTCTTTTCTCAGTAATATTCCCAGCATAATACAGAACAGCCTGAGAGCCATTAATGCTGTGAACGTTCAAATAGCTTTGTGGCATCTTTCTATTAAAACCATCACATGGGAGGCTGTTCATCATGAAACAAGGACAAAGGTGATTTTCTCACCCGTGTATTCCTGAGCAGTCCTACTTTTTTTTTTCCTTCCCCTGAACACTAACAGGCAAAATATATCCCACTGCCTCCATCTACTGGTAAAAATACAGGGGAAAATAGACGATGAAGACTGTGCTAAGAACATTCGTTCATGAAGGGAAGAAATTCAGTTCTGCATTCAGAGACCCTGAAAAGAAAAACGACTGGAAATAGAAAGAGTGTTGCACAAATTCATAAAGAGAAACAGAGTTTTATTGTTTATATTAAATCAAAAGTTAAGCACTATATGTCACAAACCAAAAGCACTATGGTGTAGCAATATTTTAATATCTGAAAAAGAAAGGTTTAAAATGACATATTACAAAACAAGTAGTAACACTAGTGAACAGAAAACATTATTTTTTTAAATAACAGAACTGTACATTTTAAAAGGCGACCAAAATAAAAAAGAAAAATAGTAAAACACCACCAAAACAAACAAACCCCCCCCCTTCCCTACAAATAGAAGAAAAATTGCTCTACAAACAATACATATCTACCAATATTAAATGTAGTACAGACCAGAAAAACAACAACAAAAAAATGTCTATATATACTCAAAAATAAAATAAAATGAAAATTTTTAGCACAGGGCTTGGAATATGGGGGAAACATCACAGTACAATCAAAGGGACAGTCACGAGGTCTGAGCCCAGAGACATTAAGGCAGAAGAAGACAAGACGTCCTCTATAAAGCGAAGGGCAGAAGGAACAGGCTGCTAGTGCCGTCTGTGGAAAAAAAAATTACACTGCTTTCTAGCTGGAACTTGTTTACATTTGAACTGTGTAGAAGTATCTGCATACAAAGTGTTACAAATGCAAAGTGGACACAGACAGGCAGTAAGAGTTATAAGTTATATAAAGAGAAGTACACTATGAAAGAAAAGACGCAGCAGAAACCCTGACCTCTGAGCTGTGAAACAAGACCAATAAGAAAACCCACTTCTTCCACTGCACAGTCCAAGTATAATCTCTTTTTGCCTGCTATGTATGTACACGACCTCTCCTGATCCACCCGATCCCTTCACGTGCACACACCACAGAGCGTAGATTAAAATAAAGGTGGACATGGTATACACACTCTATTGCTATTGCCTCTTTAAAAAAAAAAAAAGAATCATACAATTCTTTTTAAATAATGTTTTTTTTTTCCCTTACAAGATAAATCTTCTTACAGAACAGAGCTTACCCAGTCAGTTCAAAAACTGCTGAGATATGATATGATTTAGTCATCGTATCCAAGAACAGGCATTACTGAGCAACATTACTGCACAGTGACATTTCCTTTCAAAACAGGTTGGTCGTTTTAGTGTGGCAAGTCAAAAAGTTAGTGCATATACATTCCAAAGGTGGGGTTTTTTTTCCTGTTTTTTTTTTTTTTTGCATACATCATGTGCAAAGTCACAGCGACATTCATGGCCAAAAGGAATTCAGTCCCATGAAAATAAATGCCTATGGTTCCTTCCGATGATCAGTGCAAACATTTTCAAAGCAATAAATGCAATGATCGATGTGGGTACCATGTCCACAACTCAACATCCTGATCACAGATGGATTGCAGGCCAAGCGTTCATATAATCACCACTAATCATTCACGCAAAAAGATAAGAACATAGTAAACTCAAAGCGTGAGATTTAAACCCCCCCACCCCCCAAAAAAAGGAAAAAAACAAAAAACCCTGACATACAACACATTTATTAGTCAGTATAAAATGTATAAAGTGAATATATAGAACTGGTATATAGTATTAAATATTCAGGTAAAATAGTTTCTTTCTCTTGATCTGGGATGTTCCAGCCTTGAGTTTATTCGGATACTAAATTCTGCATAGCCATAAAGCATGAAGAGGGCTTCCATTCACAGACTGGACCAATAAAAGATACAAATATACTCTTCCAGAATGCTAGGAAAAAATTATAGAAATTTTACCTCCTACTTATAAGTTTTAGTTCTTAAATGTTTTTGTAAACAGTTTTCCCTTTTTGAAATTATGAGGCATGTGTATCTGTGATTAACATTTTTTTTCATAACTTTTTTCAATCAAAACAAAAAAACAACAACAACTATATAAGCAAAGAGTTCTGAAAAATAATGCTCTGTACAGAAAAGCCTGATTCCCTCATCCCTCCATTCTTAAAATGTATCTACGAGAGACAGAATTCACTGAAACCCTTCAGCTCGTGTTATGTGGTCTAGAGGAGAGGGAAATGGCTCGACCCATCCTGCTGGTGCGCATACACAACGCATGTGGTGCATCAATATGAGCTGCGATCAGGCAGATTGCTGGCTCCGTCTGTTCCACAATGCACCATACTGTTGTGTTCTCTTTGATTCTATTCTCTCTCTCTCTCTCTCTCTCTCACACACACACACACACACACACACACAACAACTACAACTCATCTCTCTCTCCATATATATATATATATATTGTGTGTGTCAGTCAATGTGTGTGTATGTATATACACACACACACACACACACACACTCACACACACACTATATATTATA
>JBCNYH010000014.1:11226298-11239614 GCA_039654325.1 Tandanus tandanus
AACTGGGTTATCAAAGGCCAGCCATGTCTCTCACTGTCTGTGGTGAGAGGCATGTAAAAGAACCACTGCTGATTTTCATCAAGAGTAGGCTGCATAGCCGGCAGTGTGTTTCTGCCCTGCGATGGCCTGGCGAGCTGTCCAGGGTGTATTCTGCCCTCACCCAGAGTTGGCTGAGATGAGCGCCAGCCTCCCCGTTAGTAAACAAAGATCACTAACTACAAGAAAAAAAAAAAAAGTCAAACCACAACTACTTTTGTAGTAAAAGCCTTTTTACAGTAATAGCTGTGCTAGTAATAACTTAAATATTCAAAATAAAAAATAATTCAGTCTAAGATGCTTGTATTCTATTTGTCTTCAAATCAAATTCTTAGCACTGGATTTATATACAGTCCCCTTTGAAAGTACCGCAATGCAACTGACAGGTGTTTCTTGTTGCCCAGGTGTGCCGTGTCAGACTGCTTGTTTAAACAAGTAAAAACACTAAATGTCTACATCAGTTTTGTGCCCTGATTTACAGCCATGACGGCTGTATTTGTTATTAAGGATAAACCAACATGAACACCAGAGAGCGTTTTGTAGGAGAAAAAACAAACAAAAAACAAACCATTTTAAAGCTGAAAAAATCAGTCAGTCATTGGACAAGCTTTGAGTAGAGTCAATACAACAACTTGGAATGTCTTGAAAAAGGAATAAACCACTGGTGTACTAACAACCAGACATCAAACTGGTCGGCCGAGGAAAACACAAGATGACAAAAACATTTCAACACATTTCATTAACATACATATATCAGGAAATGAAAGCTGAAATTCTGATTTACCGTCTTATCGTCATCCTTTGATCTCAAACCCAAATTCAGTGTATACCCCAACCCCCCACCTTAACACACACACAAACACACACACACACACACACACACGCCATGCCATTTCAGTGCTCTCAGAAGGGACTGTGTAAAACTCAAATGCAAAAATGTCACAGCTTCAAAGGCATGAACACAATTTTCAACTGAAGTTAAAGTGCAAAAATGAACAGTTTACATCAAATCTCAGATCCTCACACTAAATGTCAAATCTTTTAAATCATAAAAAACAGAACAAATAATTTGCACATATTTCAATTTATTTCATCTTTCTGTACTAGATGACTGCTAAATAATTATTTATAATTGTCCCTATACCATTGTACACAGCCACAACATCCAATGACATTTACACCAGTTATGTTACCAAGCTTGACACCCTGTACACATTGAACACAAGAGCTCTGTACTTTAATATCAGCATACACGGCTAGGAGTTAGCACTTAAAAACAGGCCAAAACAGCAGTCTTTTTCTCCCCAATAAACCCGGAGACGACCCAAATTAATACATATGCTTTGGACAAGTGCTTTAAACACTGACACCACCTGGAAGCCCCGCCCCCTTTCCCACCATCTCGCATGATTTTGCCTGGATTCATGCAGAGACGTTGCTTTCTGCCCAAATAAATGGAAAATAATTACATAATTTGAGACAAGAAATTCTTTAACATCAATTACATAAATTTATTTCAAACTGAAGGAGCAAGAAGGCTGATTAAACAAACAGGCCTACAACAAAGTGTAATCTACCATTTACAAATAACGTTAATTGTGATGATCATCAGAAAGTGATTTAGGAAGTGCTGCCTAGCACTAGTCAGGACACAAACACATTCAAACAGTTCCAGTTAATATAGGTTAAATGAGAAAATACTCATCACATGGACATTAAATATAGATTTTGTGACTGCTGCTGTGGACAACGTATTGTGGTGGATGTGGTGTAGGGCAGTGATGGCTCAGCGGTTAAGGCTCTGGATTACTGATCCGAAGGTTGGCGGTTCAAGCCCCAGTACCACCACTGGCTCCTTGAGCAAGGCCCTTAACCCTCAATTGCTCAGTTGTATAATAAAAAAAAATGAATGTAAATCACTGTGGATAAGGGTGTCTGCCAAATGGCGTAAATGTAAATGTATTGTACTTGCCAGTGTGAACAAAATCCTGACCACACTCATCTATAGACTCTCACCAAACTTGGTGGGTACACTACCCTACCTGAGTCCCAGATATGATTTGACTTTGGAATGTCAAGGTGAAGGTCAGAGCAAGGTCACAAAGTTTTGGAGATAGAGTGTTTCTAACTTCGAAATGAGTGCTGATACACATGCTGTTACTATGAAACACTAATAGGAAATCATATATGGACTTTCAAATAAGACAATTACCTATGACTTTGAAAGACGAACGTCAAGGTCACAGGATTTTGAGCACTTTTAACTTTGAAACAAGCGCTGATGGACATGTCGTTACAATGGAACACTAATAGGAAAACATATTTAGAGACATTTGCTTTTGACCTTGAGTGACCTTGAAAGGTAAAACCCCAACCAATGGAGTAATGTGGTACAGTATAACACATTTTGGTAATTTACTATAACCAGTTGATTGGATTTATAGATGAATAGATTAACCATGAGAAAATACTGTGGACTAACCCCAAATTCTATTTATGCAAAAAAAAAAATAATAATAATAAAATAAAAAAAAATAAAAACCCTCAATATACACAGAAACACTGCACACACACACATGGCTACTCACCCACAACAACTACACAGTAGGATACAGTCAAGACCAGCACTGACCTTACAGCTTTAAAAACAGCTGCCCACATGAACAAAGGTCAATATCCACTCATGCATATAACCACACACAAATGTGCCTGGAAATCCTGTTCATGCCTAGAAAATGAGACTCACTGCCTGATAAATTTTAAAAGAATGTTTTTTTTTTTTTTAATTTGTATGATATTTATGGTAATATTTGATATGTTGCACTACAGTCAAGCATGAGACACCAGTTTGGGTCGCATGTAAAGGATATCTGCCGTCCATGTTTGTCGATAGGTCTGCGATGCGGTGAATTAATGCGGTTGCGGTCTCTCTGGACCGCTCTCTCTACCAGACCATGGTGCCTGGTGCCTCTCACACAGTCAACACCAGAGGGAAAGGTGCCCTGAACAGAAACAAGAGAAATGGCAGGAAGAAGAATTTTTATTGTTAGGATATAAAAAGAGTGGGATTTTATTAATTCCTTTAAAAAAAATGTAGAGCAGCGAAGCAAAGAAGATATGTTTTACAAAACAAAAATGGTCAAATAACTGCAAATAATTACTGCAAAGTGAATAAAAAGAGGTTATTTATTTTTATTAAGTTTAGACAAGTGAAATATATACATTTTTGTGACTGGTGTGAAAATCTAATGATGTTTTCGGTAACATTTATGCAGGAATATAGAAAATTTCAAAAGGGTTCACAAACTTACAAGCACCACTGTAATAACAGATGAGACAAAAAAGAAAATTTGGGGTAAATACCCAAAATGTCCCATTATAAATTACAGTGCCCGGCCAAAAAAAAAAAAAAAAAAAAAAAAAGTTGCACACTCTAAACTTTTCTTGGAGAGCTTTAGCCTTGATCTCAGCGTGTAATCTCTGTGGCATTGTTTCAACAAACTTAAGCAACATAACATTTATTTCCATCCAGTATTGGGTTCATTTCTCAACAACGTCTTGAATTGATGAGGGAAAATTGATCCACTCCATAAAGTCTTCTCCAGCACATCCTGAAAACTTTCACTGGGGTCAAGGCTGAGACTCTGGGGTGCCAATACATATGTGAAAATGATTCCTTAAGCTCCCTGAACCACTTTTTCATTATGTGAGGCAACATTTTATATCCGTGCCATCAGGGAAGGAAAAAGTCCAGAGATGTGATAACCTGCTCATTCAGTACATTCAGCCGACTTCATTTTATCGCCACATTAATGTTGCTGAGCCTCAACCTGACCAACTGGAGCAACAATGCCATGGAGATTAAACACGGAGAGAACATGCAAACTCCACACAGAAACACCCTCGCCAAGCTCGGGACTCAGACCGTAGACCTTTTTGCTGTGAGGCGGATGTGCTAACCCTTATGCCACCGTGCCACCCTCTTCATTAACCAGAGGGTTTTTTTTGGTGTTTTTTACCAACAGCTGTTTGTACTGAACGCACAAGAAATATAAAAAACACATTTCTCACACTGTTACTTTGTTTTGTCCAAGTACAAGTAGACACCTAATTTAATATGATCCTGTTAGAGGATTCCGGGGTTATAAGGAAGCCAACATCCACCTCTCCAGGATTTACATCATATGTGATTTCAGCACCACTCACACCACCATCGTTCAAGTCATTTGGTTAGCAACACGTTCCAGACTTGATCTCATCCAATAAAGATCTCCATAGAGGTGCTAGCAAAAGCCTACAACCTCCAAACTCCACTCTATGTTTTTGGATTGGAGTTTCGATTTCAGCTTTAATTTTACCTGCACCTCTCAAATATCTCCCCCAAGGTGGTGCCAGTGCTAGTTCAGGAAATGACTGTAGTATTTCTGTGAACAGGCACAAAAACCATAGCTCACTTCCTTTTAAAGAGCCAGCCTCTATTACCACCAGTTTAAGATGTGTCCAGGATAGACAATGACAAAATAAGATAAACATCTGACTGCTTTTTACATTGTTTTTGGCTATTTATTCAGAGTGTGTACAGCTGCAAAAATGATAAATTGTTAGACAAGTGAAGGTTTTATTCTTTTCTCAGGCTTTTGATACACTGTTGAAGGTTTTTCTGCTTTTTCAGCAAGAATTTTCCAAACAATTCTTCATGTTTTTTTTTGTGGTCGTAATTATGTTAAGCTGTTGAAGTTGTTGATGTCAGGGGTTTGGAAGCGACAAACTGGTTGGTGCACTGAGAACCAGCTCTTAAAGTGAAGACAAGGCAGGACTTATTGGAAGAATCAGAGTACTGGTAAGCAGTGAAGGCTAGGTTAAACAGGCAGCAGCAGGAACTTGAAGGAAAGGGGCTACAGGACGTACTGCTAATCAAAACAAACAAAAGAGGTGCACGTGTGTTTTCCCTACTTTGTTTCTGGAGCAGAATGAGATTGAAATTGATGGAATTCCAACCTCCCAGTGCTAAGCCAAGTCAAACGCGGAACAAGTCCTCATCATCAGTGTGTTTAGACAAGCACGATGCCACTAGATCTACACGTGTAAATGGTGAAGGAGGCAGAGGTAGTGAAGCGTGGAAACTGCTATTGTGCACCAATGTGGACTGTAATGGAGGTCAGGGGTCGAGACAGCAAAGACACATGGACAGATGATGTGGAAGAGGAGTGCAAGAGGATATCTGTTAAACCTGTTACGCTTCAGTGGTCTGAAGATTTCTTCCAATCATATCTGTGCATCTTTACGTGTTGATAAACAGACAAAAGCATAGAAAAAGGAGATGTGCAACCATTTTATTTCATTCTTCCACCCAAGTGAGCCTGCAAAGCATGGATTTACCTCACTGAATTCTGTTTCTAATGACAGACCAAAAAAAACAACAAAAAAAACACCACGGATCAGTATCTAATTCCTCAAAAGACGCTTTATTCACTGCAACAAGAGCACTTTCACTCGGAGGTACACAACACTTATTCTCCTAGGGGAACCTAAACAGATACAGTTGTTCAGCCCTTGGAGCATGTTGCCATATCAGGTTTATAACCTAGACTAACCAGCTACGCGTAGATCGAGAAGACCAACTGGGATCTAAGTGGAAGGGAGGAAAAAAAACATTCTTTGTTTCTTTACATAACCGAGGTTTGCAATTACAATCTCTGAACAACATTTATGGTAATGTAGTGAGGCTACGACTGAGGGTTATCTTCTCCTTAATAAAAGCATCTTGCTTGTCCTTTGACTTGGATAAGCAGAGCAGGCTGGGCCATTTACCTGGAATTCAGTGCTGGCATTTCCAATCTGGTTGACGTTGGGCAGAGAACCACCATAGTACTGGGCACGGTTCTGAGACAAACGAAGCTGCTGGAGTTTCTGGAACTGCACCTGCAATATAACATGGACGGAAACCATCAGTGGCTTTACAGTCAATTTCTTTCCCCTTTTTTTTTTTTGCATGAGGAAAGAATTTGCAAAGTAACCATTGCTTTACTTTTTGGAAAATAACTTCAAGTTTAAGTATAAACCCGGGGAACAGGAATTCTAAGAAATGGGTAAAGCAGTTCAGATTTATGCAATACAAATCTGCAAGAGGACAAAGTACATTCACTTCAGAGTCCTAGATAAAGATGTAAATGATCAATTCTGATTAGGAATAAACAAACTGGCATTAGATCATCCCCTGCACTAACCAAACGACAACATTTGAATCTCGGTTTAGACAACAGCAGTGACTTACTGCTAAAATACACTGCACTGGTCACACTCCACACTCAGAGCTGTCATTGTGGGCAAAGCAGGGATGAGTCAGAGCTGCTGTCTAATCATTGGTCCTGGACAGTCTTAGTGCAGAGCTTGAAAATAATGACTGTGTCTAATAATTGTCTCGAAAGCCATCCAGGGAAATTCTTTTCCCCTAAAGAACTTTCCAAATATATATATTTTTTAAATTGCATGCTATAAATCTCACAGCAAAACAGTACAGGAGCTTTGAACAGTTTAATGAAAAACAAAAAGAAAAAGAAAAGAAAAACGACAATGTAATTTTCAGTGGTGAGACTCAAACCTGATCTCTGCAGGAAAAAACATTGCAAACGAAGACAATCTACGCAAAGCTAAACCCTCTTTCATTTATTATTCTCTATTTCCATACAGTGTGCATCGCCTTATATTGTGCCCGGGGGGGCTTTTGGTTGCTGATAGTTCTTAATTCTAGTTCACCATTTCTACACTGTTTATTCAGCTATTGTTCGGTACTGTATTGTATTTATACTGTACTTTATTGTACGGTACTGTTTACTTCCCATTTTGTGTTTAACTTCTACCGACTTGCTCCAATGAAATCTTCTTGTACCTGTATAATGACAATAAAGATATTGCGGATCTTGTATCGATAAGGAAAAAACTGCTACTTTTCTGCTGAAAACAACCATGATGTGCTCTTTTCTTTTTATCAACTGTTTAATTTATATAAAACCAATATATGCTATGCGCTTATTAAGTCTGACCTCAATAGCTATTGCTTCAGGATTGCCAACTTGGAGAAATTGTCACTACTGACTTTAGCTGGCGTCACACGTGGGCGGCTCTGACGACAGTTCCAAACCGTGTTGGATCGCAGTGACATCATCTTGACACCGTGATGGTGTTCACCACCGACCTGCACTGACCACCATAAACTGCAAGATTTCCGAAATGTAGCTGCCGTGTTGACACAGAGTTCAATACAACCTCATTAAAACCTACTTACACCGTGTTTTTACGTCCTGCTCACATTGTCATTTTAAATTGTACTGCACTGTCTTCAAAATAACCCCTGCGTGAGGCTGTTTTGCCACACCGGCAACATATTTTGGCGGACCGATTTCTGAACCTCCTTCAGAACCACCCCCATGTGAGGTATGCTTTAAGCTTGCAACCTATCGCTCATAACAATGGTCCGGTGCACAACCAATCACTGATAACCTTGGTTCCATCACCATAAACCTCTGTTTGTCCTGCCCTCTGATCCATTTGTTCTTCTTTTTGGACTTATTATATACTCTAAGTTGTAAACATAAGTAAACATTTTTCACCTTAAACAATGAGGCACTACAGCATGGTGAAAACATGGGGCTTGGCCCTGAAATATGGCCATTACATCGCAGCTTAGCAAGTAGCTAAGTAGCTCATTCCATATAATAACTAGCTAAGACAGTTCAACTTAGACTTCTAGTGTTGTGCTTATAAGCTACACAGGTTTATTATTTATTTATTTATCTTTTAGTATGATCCTAATCACTGAACAGCAGAACTCCTTTTTGGCTATTTGGCTATAACTGCAACATGCTGTCTCTAAGATGGTCCATCTGGTACGACCATGTAGCTGTTTCATCACAAAGCTTTCAAAATATCAGGCTTCTGAGAAAGAATCCAGCCACAGTAGGTTTTTGGCCAGTTTGGGGAAATGGTGGACTTCTGCTCATCACCTTTTTACTGCAAAAAAAAATAAAAAATACAAAATGCCTCCTCCGTTCCTCCAGGTTACTGCGCTCTTCTTTTTCATTAAGATGTGATGCTGTGATGATGATTGGTTCTAAAATGAGGTTTAAATCCCCAGCTGTTCCTTGAACATGCAGTGTAAATTAAATGTGCAACAAAGTGAAGCAACACACAGAAAAAGTCTTGTTTTCATCCAGTGGAACGAAGACAGATGTATAAAACCCAACCTGGCAGTACAATGGAGCTTGAGCATGTTTCTCGCAGGAATCGCAAGAAAAATATTTTCATTTTCGAATACACGTGGAACCACATTTTCGCAAATAATACAGCAAAAGTAATTGCAGCAATTATTTCATAGAGGAATATCCGTTTGGCCAGGGTGCATCAGCTCACAGTGAATGACACATTTTGTTGTTGTACTATAAACATTAAGCCTTTAGTGACTCCGGCTGTGTGATACGGCTATATATATAGTAGGACGATAGAACAATGTCTATAGATTTATTCCCTATATCTTCTAGATCACCAGTGTCACATATTCCATTTTTCAGCAGCTGATTTACATCACTAAGGGTCTAATCTAGGAGCCACCATTGGTGTGCTTTAATAAAAAAAAATAATAATAATTAAAAAAAAGCATTACAGAGCAAAACCTCCCACAGCACTCCGACACAGGAATGGTCCAACTAAAAGATGTGCAGTACGCTGCAAGGAATGTATGCGGTTACTTTTGCATAGACAATCTTTTCATCATTTTTAGAGAAAACAGAAAAATACTTAATTATTGTATGTATCATTTCAAGAATTATCCATATTGTGACATAAGATTTTGTCCACATCACCCAGCCCTACTAGTGACTGTGTAAATCACAGGCAGGTGATTACGCAAATCTCAATAAGCCTCGTAGTGACAGCTAACCAAAGCGAAATCCCATTCCCTCTTCACCGTTTTCACTGTGCGTACTCTCACCAGGGTTCCTTTTACTTTCTATTAAATAAAGACGGTCTGTCTACTGTAGGACCTACAGCTGAAAACATACTACTACAGCACGCACCTCACAGTTCCACCCACACAGCAAATCACACCAGTGATGACTGGACTGTATTTAAAGATTTGTGATTTACTAAGCAGATGGCGGGGAAGTGTATGCGTGTGTGCGTGTGTGCGTTTATATACCAATACTCGTTCATTTCAAAGTGTAGCAATATGAGTATCATTATACAGTGTTTAGTAATATTTAAAAATAACATCTTACAATATAACAGGGTTTTTAAAGACACAGTGAATCAATTCGTTCGGTATATTATACACAATAGCATAAATAATAATGGTATATACACTACATACGAATGGTGTGATCTGATTGGTTCACTATCTCGGGGTAAGAGACATGAATGGTTATAAAAGCATTTTATTCAAAATTTAAATGAGTTTCAAAAGATACTGTAATGAAGGGGGCAGTGGTGGCCTGGTGGTAGGGTGCTGAATTACTGATCCGAAGGTCGGGGATTCAAGCCTAATTAGGATTAAGCAGTTCAGAACATGAATAAATGAATGACTGTAACGAAGCGTATATGTGATGGAGCAGGAGATAATTACTGTCTGGATTTAAGAATGGAAAAATTAACTAGAAAAAACTTCTTTCCCGTGTAGTAAAAAAAAACAAGGAGGCAAGCTAATTAGAAAGCTCAGCACACTGTGACACTGTGCCCCCCCTTTACTAAAATCAGCAAAAACCTTGTGTGAACAATCAGCTCAAACAGCCCACAGGGAAAACATAAACATGCACTAACCTCATTATTTTACACTGTGGCGTCATCTAACATTACTATATAACACTATTTTACCCATGTAAGAATGTTTATGGGTCACAAAACTGAAAAAAGCATAATATTTCCCCCTTTAAGTCTCACAGATCTCTCTGTATTGCTTGATGTATGTTTGTGAATCGTACATTTTCCACCAGCGAATATGAACTTTTCCATCAGAGCAGTGAGATGTTTAATATGGAGCAATTCGGTAAAGAAAGGCTGCCTGAATGCAGTTAGCTATGTGTGAGCGTGTACATGTGTGTGGCTGACAGAAACCAAGCCATAGCGCTCCCATATACCAGACAGGTGAATCTTCTAGTTCCTGCTTCCTGTAATCAGTACAAAAATTCCTAAGTTGACATGTTAGTATGTGAGTGGGTCAGCTCAGTTTTATGAAAGATAAAAGAAAAGAGATGCAATAGTGGGCTTGATTAAATCATGTTTATTAAAGGTGTATTATGCCCTACATAATCATACAGTAACTGTTTTAAAATGAAAATAGGGACTTTATAAGTCGTACTTCATTCTGTCCTAGGTCACTAGATATTAGCGATTTCGTGCTCTGACTGGATAAAGTACTACTAGTATATTAACTCATATACTGTGAACTGAAACAGGAAAGGAAAGAAACCCAGAAGGAGTCTTGACTCATTTTAACCTCAGCTGCCTTTTTTGGTGTTCATTCAAGACTGATTCCATGAAAGGGAACAACATTTGGAATGAAAGTATTTGATGGTAAAAAGTTTATTTCTTTAAAAACTTTTACATTGTTTTTCACACCAAATTTGACTTTTTCGCCTTTTTCAGAGCAACAGGCCTTCAGTCTTGGTACGGACTAATGCCGGAGGACAGCACGTCATACCCGCTCTGTGCAAGCCAGAAGTGCCACTACACAGTGCCGTTAGCTACTTTCACTAGGTACTTCCGTAAGCAAACTAGTTTCTTAAGTCTAGACTCATCCCACGAAAAGTAATAAAATATGAAATTAAAATATTTAATAGTAAGACCGTATTTTTACCTTTAAGAATTTGACAGGATTCCCCACCCCCACCAAACGCGGCCTTCAGCTAACCAGCTTACTCTGTGCTAACCAGCTAGCTCTGTGCTAACTCCTGTAAAGTGTTTATGGTAAGAATGTATACATTTTTTTCATTTTTAAGAATTTAAATACAATAATTACAATGCTTATGTATTTCATACAAACCAGAAGTTACAATAAAACAATTATTCCGCTCCTCCCAATTGTGTATGACTAATAGGTCGCTCAGTTGAAAGCCTGGTGAACTATGAGTTTACACCCCACTCCCTGTTAACTAACTGAAATATTATGCAACACATCTGCACGAATGCTTTATACGGTGATGTATCGAATCAGGAGCCTCATATCGTAACGACACCCCCTGATAAATATATCTAGTCGGTCGCCAGTATTTTTCCTGATACAGTAAAACCACTGGATCATTATATTATATGATTATTACATGGGCAGTGGTGGATAAGGAGCTGGGTTATTGATTAGAAGGTCGGTGGTTCAGGACCCAGTACCACCAAGCTACCACTGTTGGGCTCTTGAGCAAGGCACTTAACCCTTAACTGTTCGGTTGTATAAATGAGATAAAAATGTAACGCTCTGAATAAGGGTGTCAGAGAAATGCCATAGATGTAAATATATTTGCATTTGTCTTCTCACCTCAGGACAGTAATACCAGCGAGAATAACTTCACTGCATATTTAAACACCAAGCAATAGTATATTACGCTGATTGGTTCACTGTCTCAGGATAATTAATAATCAGGCAAAGTAGGCAAGGTGGATGTCGCTGAGTAGTGCCAAAAAAGGAGCGCCGAGGGGACTATTCAATTCAGCAACATCCACAGAGCCTACATAATTGTTTCAGTATATACTTTACAACAAAACACTGTAAGCAAAATTTTTTTTTTAAATAAATAAAAGTAATAATAATAACAATTTAAAATAAAATAGTGCATACGTGAGCAGGTGCACCGGATCTGAGTAGCAGTGTCACTTTAACTCTAAACTTGTTTTAGTACATACTACACAGCAACAAGAAAAGCATTTTCATCATTTATTTTTTTTTTTACACTTTTTAAGCATTACAGAGCAGGTCAGGTGAGCTCTGTGTGCTCGGAGCCAAGCTGTGCGTTATTATAGCTTACTCATACTTATGCTACAGAGAAACATAAATAAACGTCGTTTTGTAAAGTTGTGTTTTTACATTTAGTTTAATTTTTAGGCTATGCAACATAAGAAAAACTAACTAAAACGAGATTATGGTTTATTTTTATATTTGAAAGCATGGTATTGATGACGGCAAGTGAATGTAACAAAGCATGAGTGTCTGTTCTTTTGATTCAAATATTATCCACTTGGGATAATAATTTTTTTAAAGCCCAAGATTATTGATACCTTAATAAATAGAGTTTGGATAAAGATACCAACTTTATATTTGGTGCATTTGCTAATTAAGACATGAGCACGATGACATCATGCTTTTTATAGTAGACCTTGCCAAACATGAGCAGTGTGCATTTTTATTTTTTTTTTCATTTTTAATGAATCATAACTTGGTTTGATTTGAAAGTTTGATTTCTTTCAGCCAGTCACCAAAAGAGTTATCCACTATGACAAATAAATGCCAGAATTTAAAATACAAAACAAATTTTATTTTTACCGATTTCAATAAGCTGTAAAACGCTAATTATGCATCTTGTACACAAAAACAATCCCTAAAAAATTCATGCAGCTAGCTTATATAGTTTAAAGGTTATGGCTCATGGAACTTTATGGTTTTTCGCAAGCGCTTGTTTTTACAGTAAAATCAGAGCCACGCCCCACCTATTCCAGGACCTATATCTCAAGGCTGAAATTTTGAACACTGTTTATTGGAACTAATGACCTTACATGTTGAAAGTATGAAGCAACTCAGAGATGGTCAATTGGAAACATTTTCTGAAATCTGATGATAGTAAATACTATAACAATTATTTGCCTCAGGCTCAGAGGATATGACTGAATAGATCCATTGGTGTTCTGTCTCTAATAACTGTTATTTATGTATTTGCTTTTAAAGGTAATACAATACATTTATTTATGTGCATTACTAGTCTAACATTCTGTTCATATTTGGCGTAAAGTCAACAGACGATACAATCTGTTAATCACAATTATGTGTATAACAAGTAATCTTCATCCAAACTGTAGGACAGGGAAAGGACTAGCCATGTCTGTGTGACTATAAACAACCTGTTATTTACATTCCGAAGTCATGCTCTGAGTTTAGTTAATCTCAAGTGAGGATTTAAAACCAAATTTATGAGCATCAGCATTCAGACCTCAGTGTTAAGCCGGATTCAGAAGCTACACACACACACACACACACACACACACACACACACACACACACACACACACACACACACACACACACACAC
>JBCNYH010000014.1:11276829-11294801 GCA_039654325.1 Tandanus tandanus
TATATATACACATACATACACACACACACATATATACACACACACACACACATATATACACACATATACACACACACACATACACACACACACACACACACATATATATATACACACACATACACATATATATACACACACATATATATACACACACACACACACATATATATACACACACACACACACCTATATGTGTGTGTATGTGTGTGTGTGTATATACACATACATATACATTGTATATATAGATATATATACACACACACACACACATATACACACACACACACCTATATGTGTGTGTATGTGTGTGTGTATATACACATACATATACATTGTATATATAGATATATATACACACACACACATACACATTATGTACACAAGCTTTAATTAAGTAATTAAGTTTGGGTTTAATTCTCCTTTAATTTCTGGGATGTGTTGGAGAAGACATTTATTTGGTGGTTCGATTTTCCCTTCATCAATTCAAAGTGTGGGTGAAAAAATGATGGATGGAAATAATTGTTGTGATGTTACTTAAGTTTGTTGAAACAACGCCATGGTGATAAAGGCTAAAGGCAGCCTAACAAAATATGAGTGTGTGATTACTTTTGGCTGGGCAGTATATATTGACATATTTTGTATATCTTCTAAACAGCTTTTGGATTATCTATCTCTATCTATTATGTTCTTCCTAAAACATCTGTACTAACTTTGTCAAGCTATATAATGTCAAATGGCCAACATTGTCCAAATGCTGCTGGGTCCACTGCTTCTTCATAACGATTGACTCACTTTCTCGTATCTTTCCTCCTTACATACTGAACCACTGGCTGCAACCCTATTTTAGGTTGCTTTGCTTCAGCATGTGCCAAAAAAACCCACTGTTATCATCTAACTTTAACAGTTCACAACAGATCAACTTTATTTTCTTTTTCATATAAAAACCATGGGGATGCAAACTTTTGCCCTTCAAGTAACTTGAACATTGTTAGATTACAGAATACACAAGTAGAATATGTAAATAATGCTCACAAGCTGCCTCATCAACAGATAACTCGTTAGCCAGAATTCCGCCAATCTTGCTAAAAGCTGGCATCTGAATGTTGTACTTCTCCAACTCGCTCTTCATGTTGTTAATCTCCTCCTCTGGAAAGAAAGGGAATAAATATATACAGGTCAAACATCATAGTACTAAGTAAAACACAGACACTATGGCCTATTTTTAACCACAAATTTTGTGTTTACAAAATGTCACAAAAAGTGAGCTTCACTTGAACCCATTGCCACCAACAAGGTGCAGGTGCTGGTCCTGGAACATGATTTAGTGACTTTAGTTTTGGACTTTTCCATCACGAAAGGAGTCTTGGCACCAAGAAACTCCAAGTTGTTTATGGTCAAAGCCACAACCTTAAACAAATTGTGGTGGCAGCCAATAGTTTGAGTTTTAAGATATGTAACTAATGCTAATTTTTACTGGTTCCCTGAATGGCACCGACAGTGAAATCCTGTTAGTGGAAAAGGATGTGTGTAAACATATTAGATGTTTGGGTCCCCCCCCCCAGAAGTAAGGTCAGGACATTGTTCTCTGCGTGAGTATAAAATTATGATCCCCTGCCATGAGCTTGGCAGCCTGAGCAGGTTGGTTGAAGTGACAGGAAAGGCTCACACAATCACGAATGGCTTATACACTCCCAAAATTCCACAGGAGTTCTTGAGCCTTCCTGCTGGAGTTAGAAAACAACTTCAGAAGGTCACAGAAACACAGCGGGGTCACTCACCTGTGAAAGCTACTTTGCCGTACAGGTCTGCGATCTGCGGGGCTAAGCCAAGCTTGAACAGGTACAGGCTGGAAAAAAGATAAGAAATGACTGAACTGCAGGAAAAGGTCTGTTTCATTTCTGTACGTACTCAACAGGAATTAATCACTGCATGTAGTGATGCATGGCTTTCAACTTTCAACACCTTCTCACAAACATGTTTATGCAATACGAAGCACCGTGTTCACGTTCCACAGGGGGGCAGTTAAAAACAACTACAGCGAGGTACAGTTCACTTTCAAACACAACCCCCCCAGCCTCCCCACTCCTGCCTTTCAGCCCACAGCAGAGCCTGGCCAATCTCTCTCACCCCCGCTACACTGTGCAATGTCCTGCTTCTGCAAGCTAAGATTTATGGCCTGTGGGCTGTGTATCTACTCAGCACAGGACTGGAATGAACTGTTAAAACACTATGCTTGTACCAGCTTTTCCACTGGAAACCACTATTAAATGTACAACATGTACTAAACGTCTCTGGATAGTCAAGCTTGCATTCTAAGGCACATTCACAACGCAGTGAGGCAATGATTCCTCTACCAAACAGTCCAATCAGGTCTCATGTCTGTCGCTACCTTTGAGAGATGTATCAGTGTGCAGATTTGGAACAGCTTCAAGCATTTTATCTCTATTTAATTAACTTTAATTATCCTGCAAAGGACAATCAGAAACACACATTACTCTAAAAGCTCTGCAACACACTAAAGGTATACAAATACAGGTAACATAATCCACTGCAGTTATTAAAAGCACAGACTAAAAATTGTCTGTTTTTAACCAAATATAAAAGAAAAAAGAAGCCTGGAATGTCTGTATACTTCTATTCTCATAAAAATGTGTTATAAAAACTAGCTAGCTTAGCACGCAGATTCTACAGCTTAAAGTTTATATACAGAGTGACCCAAAATTTTTTTAAAAATATACATTTTTTTTTATTTACCCTTGAAATGCATGATATTTTCATGGGGCACGATGTACTATGCTAACCTCTAATAACTGATGTCAATACTCTTTGACATTTCATTAATATAATATTATCAAAGAAATTGTCATTCATTTAATTTTTGTTACCTCTATATGATTAAAATCATGTATGACCATAATCAGGCCTCATCTGAAAGAAATATATACTCTCTGGCCACTTTAATAGGAACACGCCTGCTGAATATTGCTGGTGAAGATTAACAATTATTCATCGAAGGCGAAGTGGTTGGCACAGAACCTTATTCAATTCAGCAGCGTCCACTGAACCCGAGGTGAATAATTATCTTAGTATATTACATAGGAATAAGTGGGGCCGGTGACGTAGTAGTTAGGGTGCTGGGCTCAGGAGGTTTTGGGTTTGAATCCCTGTTAGACCCACACCGTGCTAAGATCCCTGGGCAAGGTTGTTACCTGTTGACCTGCTGGGATTTTTATGCATCTACTTTTCAGAAAATGGTGCAAAAAATATCCAGCGAGCTGTATTTCTGAGGACAGAACCCCCTTAAAGGAAGGACACTGGTTCTAATTACCAGGAAGTAACCTAATAACTCAAATAACCACTATTTACAATGGTGACAAAAAGAAAAACATCTCCGAACACACAACACATCAAACCTTGTAGCGGCTGAAATACAACAGCAACACAACACATCAAGAACAGGAAGCTAAAGAGGGTGCAACTCCGGCAAAAGTGGATAACTGAGATTTGGAAAAACCCCACATGATCTTTTCTTCATTCTTCAACTGGTGAACTTCCTACTGGATGTTTTGTTATATTTCACACCATTTCGTGGAAACTCTAAAGACTGTTGTTTGCAAAAATCCCAAAATCAAACGAGCCCAACTGGCAAATACCAAGAATTCAAACTGTGTGTGTGTGTATATAACACTCCCCTAACCAGTTTTAACATAAGTATTAAATGTAAATCACACATGCATGCACACACACACACGGTGAATGGATTCAGTGCATGTCTGGAGCAGTGTGTGAGTAACATGTGGTGTACCTGAGTGCATGGATGCAGTAGATGCAGCGTGGCATGTTCTTCCTGTCGTAGATATCTGTGGTCTCAGGATAGAAAATCTGAGGAGGGGGAAGGGAGACAGGAGAGCCTGGGAGTGAGCACTTCTAATGAGCTCACACTCAGAGCTCCCTATTGTCATGACACAAACACTGTGCTTTTAGGCAAGCTGTATCATGTTCTAGACGGCAAATTCTATGTTACTAAGTTACTGAATTTTGACATGGTGCTTCACCTAAAACATAAATCTGTAGTACAAACATGCTTGTGAAATGTATATTTGTATATAGCGTATAGCACAGCTATGCAGAAAAGAATATAGACCATGAACAATTGGAAATAATAAAATGATAACAGTTGTATAAAAGGATAGATCACACACACACACACACACACACACACAGAGGCATGCAGACGCACGCACGACAATGTGTTCGCGTAAACTCAAAGTTTAAAGGGAGGGTGTGATGATTTGGAAAAGACATGCAGATAACTTTTTGGTTGTCAATTACTGAGACAGAAACAAATTCTGAGCAAATACTGTTGGGGTCCAGAGACCCATCACACACTAAATCTTTGATACTCATCCAATCAGTCAGTGCTCCACAGAACACACATGTTAAGCAATTATCTGAAAAGCAATTCTTATCTGAATGGAAAGAAATAGAACGAGATGAAACAGAGCTGAACGCAACACAGTAAAAGGATATTTTTATCCTTTAATTCAAAACAGGTTTAAAAAAAGAACAATGATACTACTCAGTATGTTTTACACTAAACTTCAGAACTAAGACAGAAGTGGTGCCACATTTCAGTACCAATTCCTCCTAATCACAGATTTCTTTTTTTCCTAACAGCTAATGACAGAAGTGTCTTTGGCAGTCCACATGTGACTGTTTTCACTCTGCAGTAGGACAGTTTTTAGTATGTATTACTATTATTACTATTACTATTATTAATTTGTTTGCTCTCAATTTACTAGTCGAACTACGTTCTTACCCTCACCTACAGTCACAAGCTTTGGGGAGTGAACGAAAGAACAAGATTGCGGATACAAGCGGCTGACATGAGCTTCCTTCACAGGGTGGTGGGGCTCTCCCTCATAGATAGGGTGAGAAGCTCGGCCATCTGGGAGGAACTCAGAGTAGAACCGCTGCTCCTTCGCATTGAGAGGAGCCAGTTGAGGTGGCTTGGGCATCTGATTAGAATGCCTCCTGAACACCTACCAGGTGTGGCATTTCGGGCATGTCCGACTGGGAAGAGACCCCGGGGTCGACCCAGAACATGCTGGAAGGACTATGTCTCTCGGCTGGTCTGGCAGCGCCTCGGTGTCCCCCCGAAAGAGCTGGAGGAAGTGGCTTGGGAGAGGGGCGTCTGGAGCTCACTGCTTAGGATGCTGCCCCGGCGACCAGACCCTGGACTAAGCGGAAGATGATGTTTGTTTGTTTGTTTATTTTTACAGATTTTACCATGACTTTAAATATGCTGTACACTGAGAGGCACTCAAAGGCCACCATTTAAATATCAGGCTTGCCTACAAAACATCAGCTACAGAACATATCCAAGTGACCACACTTATGTTTTGTACCTTTTAGCGGTTACTTCAAAGTGTCCCTAAAATGTTGTACCCGTCCCTTAGTGTTATGGACAGTATATCAGTATTTTATAGTTCACTAAAAGGAGACTGCTAAAAAAAAAATTAATATCTAGGCAATTTTGTAACAAAATATGGCCACACCCGGAGCTGGGTCTTGCTTCATAGTATTGAGTGTTAGCTCATTAGCAACAAATGTGGTTCATTAGTTTGCTTTCAACTGTTTTCCCACATCACATAGATTGTAGTGAATTAATATTTGATGGAATGGAATGTGTTCAAGGTTGTGGATGTGTGACACACTTCTCAGAGGAGGGTTTAAGCGCCTTAAGAATAATCCCGGCACCTCTTTTTGCTGTTGCTGTTATTTAGTTATGGGGCATGGCGGCATAGTGACACTCTCGCCTCATAGCAAGGTGGTCTCGGTCAGCGAGGTACCTTTCTGTATGGAGTCTTCATGTTCTCATGTTTGCTTGGGTTTCCACCAGGTGCAGGTGCTTCGGCTTCCTCCCACAATCCAAAGACATGCACAACAGGCTAACTAGCTCTTCTAAATTGCCTCTTGGTGTGAATGGATGTTTGTCCAAGAGAACAGGTTTCGCATGGATCCTGTAACCCTCTCAGGGTTGCAGGATGCATTGCAACAGAAACCACAAAATTAGCACAATGCATCATGGGTGTGAAATGGGAAGTGAGTGTATTTAATTAGCTTACTAAGCTACAGTTAGATTCTGCAGTGTGGCATTTCTCAAACATTATTGTAGCAGTTTCAAGACAGACGAATGTCTATGACCTACTGTTCCAGAATGACATGTATTAGCATTCAAAGTTACATAACAGCTAATATATAGATACAGACACTTCCTCCCAACAGACGTCTCTATTGATAGGTATCAGAGCCCAGGTTTGATTTTCAATGCTTTTCATTTTATTCGCCACTTTTGCATTTAATTGTATCACTGGTTTTGTCAGTTTAATTATCCATTTAACATGTTCATGTTCTGTCAAGCTTCTGTTTTCGGTGTTTGCTCCATGAACATTTATTTATCTGCAAGTCTGTCTGCATACCGGAGTTAGACTGTGTGTTTTTGGAGTTAGACTGTGTGTCTTCTGGGCAAGTCTGGGCGGTGGTGTAGGAGCCTCTATTTTTTGAGTTTCAGCAATATATAACAGCCAATCAGCATCAACTCAGCAACATGGCAGCCTTATTGGGCTTCCTGTGGTGGGTATGCGTGGACACTGGATGGACACGGGACAACCGTCCTCTGCTCAGGAGCTTCGCTAAGAAGCTATTTCATTGGGATGTGAAGCATTTTCCATCAAATGCTTTCCTAAAAAAACATGAACACTTCTTACCTTGGGAAGGCCTTTATCAGCCATAGCATTCAGCCACTGGATCACATTGTCTGTGTGTCTGAAGTGGAGCCCAGTTGCCTACAGGCAGTGTTTAAAAAAAAAAAAAAATCATGAATTCCTCAAGTGTGATATAATCAGTATACTGTGAGCTCCTCGATTTTTTCCCCCCTGCTTTCACCTTGTAGCGTGTCTGTTCACGGTCATAGATCCTCTTCAGGGAGACGACATGTGGGGCGAAGAAGTTGCCGAGCTTTGCCAGGTAGACGCCATTTCTCAGGCCTTCCTCCAGTTCAGTGGTGGGGGGAAGCTCCTCATCCAAACAGGCCTCCATCCAGCTGTGTACACAAACACACACAAAATGGGGCATGAGTGAAAATTCCGACTGACGCCAATAATCCAAGGCGCTGCATTTGAATAATTATTTAAATAAGAGGATTGAAAGCTTAAGGCTTTAACAGTCAGCTCTGAGTGTGAGAAATATTAACACCGTGTTGGTTTTCAATTATTGGATAACATTAATGCACCTGGAACATTTGCCAATTGGAAGTGTATATGAAACTTGCATGTTTGTCGGTGTAAAAAGACGTCTGATTATTTTAACGACATTGTAGCCATTATAGCCATGTATGTGAAAATTTTGAACGGTGAGGAGATTCATTTCTATACCCACTGTAACAAAACATAAAAGAACCAAATAGCAATCAAATGCAAACATGTACAAAAAGAAATAATTTCACTACAGGATAACTATACATTGCTACAGAATGGCAAAAACTATTTCATCACCCCTACACCAGTCATTCGCATCGTTTCATTATCTAAAAAATAACCAGTTGTAAGCAAACAGCATTCTTCTGATATCACTGCAGTCGTATTCGTCCTGTAAGAGCCTGGATTCACAGTACTTGTCTTTGTCCATGACTGATGTGGTAAAATATGTGTTACCTCACCTGCCTGTGGAGTTCTCTGATCATATTATATTATTTTACTGTGCCCAGTAATTTAGTCTGAACCGCATCCCTCAGTTTAGAATCTGTACGAAAGCTCAGACTGTATACTCAAATCTACCATTCATGTACTTCCAAAAAAATCGAACAGCAATTCACACTCACATTCACAGCTACGCCCAATTTAGAGTAGCCAGCTGACCTCTTTAAACTGCGGGAGGAAACCCGGGAAACCCACATAAAGCACATTAGAGAACATGCAAACTGTATATAAAATGGCCTCAGTCCATCTTGAGGTTTATACCCAGAACCTTCTTGCTGTGAGGTGGCAGTGTTAACCTCTGCACCTCCACTTGCTGCTCAGTTTCACATCATATACTGCACAAGGACTGAATCAGCTAAATAATCTTCGAAACTATTTCTGCTGACTGTAGCAAAAACACAGAAAAAGTAAAAATAATTTCTTTATGGCACTAAGAATAAATTGAAGAAGGTCTTCTTTTGGCACATTTAAAGGAAGATAAAGATAAAGAGATCTTTACTGTCAACTGTTGCATGAACAATGAAAATCAGTTTAGCAGCTCTTCATTTAGCAGCAATTATGGAAAAGTACACAAAAGACAACTAAGGTAACTACACTAAGCTATATATATGCATATACCTACATATACATATATACACACACCTACATGTTCACATATAGACACATATACATACATATACCCTGTATATGCAACACATATACATCTATCCACATATTTACACATGTACAGACTTATACATTTATCCACATATGCATGCATTTAGAGACGTATACAAAAGGATGTATGATATGTCAAAGGTGCATGGTATACAAAGGGTGAGAGGTAGAGCTTTTTAATCATAAGGAGCATGATGCTAAAATTTTATATGATGTTCGAGACCTGCTTTAAAGTGCTCAGTTTGTTTAGATCTCCTGAAGTCCATCATCATCTCCTTTGTCTTGGATGTGTTAAGGTCCAGGTTATTGTTGTCGCACCATCACCGCAGACGCCGGACCTCCTTCCTGTAGGCTGACTCGTCGTTATCGGTCATCAGACGTATGACAGTGGCGTCGTCGGCGAATTTGACGATGGGGTTGCTGGTGTGAATGGGGAACAGTCGTGTGTGAAGAGGGAGAAGAGGAGGGGGCTGAGAACACATTCCTGTGGTGTTCCGGTGTTTAGGATGAGAGTGGAGGAGATGTGGTCTCCTATCCTGACGTTTTGAGGTCTGTTGCTAAGAAAGTCCAGTATCCAGGTGCACAGTGAGCTCCCTATGCCCAGGTTGCCCATCTTCTGAACCAGTTATGTGGTAGAACTGTATTGAAAGCGTAGCTGAAGTCTACAGACAGTGTCCTCACATAGGCGTTACGGCTGTCCAAGTGTGTGAGGGCTGTGTGGAGGGCTGTATTGATGGCATCCTCTCTTGACCTGTTTGCTCTGTATGCAAACTGATGTGGATTAAGATCAGCAGGGATGGCAGCCTTAATGTGAGACAAGACAAGTCTCTCGAAACATTTGGTGATGGGGTTTATGGTAACTGGGCGTTAGTCATTCAGGCAACTCACTGTGCTCTTGACAACCACTGCTAGTTGATCTGCGCATGTTTTAGGTACCCTTCCTGTTACTCCATCTGGACCAGTAGCTTTCCTCGCGTTGTCTCTGCGGAGGGTGGCCATGATCTGGTGCTGCTGCAGCTGGATGGAGTCGTCGCCCCTCTCTGGAAGAGCAGGGCAGGTGCGTGCCTCTCGGTTGTGTTGGTCGAAATGAGCAAAGAACTGGTTCAGGGTGTCCAGTAGGGTGCTGTCCGAGGAGTCCGTGTGTGTGTGTCCTTGTAGCCAGTGAGTTTCCTGATCCCCTTTCACATATTCCTGGTATTATCGTCAAAGTGCTCCTTGATTAGTTGTTTATATTTGCGCTTGGCTTTTTTCATGCCTCTACACAGGGCCTGGCGTGCCTCTTTGTAAGCTTGCTGGTCTCCTGACTTGAAGGCATCATCCCATGCTCTAAGCAGGGTGCGCACCTCACCGTTGAACCACGGTTTCAGGTTCGGGAACACTTTAACAGTCCTTGTAGTGGTCACATTCTCAGTGCCGTAATTTATGTAGCAATGGGTTATAGCATTTATAAAGCTAAAATTGTAATGACAAAAGGTTAGAAAAATAAATAAAAAAGGAAAGAAAGAAATAAACATTTATTTAAGCCCGACTCATCCCACATTCACACAGACTGTGTCAACAAGGTACACGTGCCACTTTAAAAGGCAATAATTACAGGTAGGAACTAAAGTTATGAGTAGGGAAGTAAAAATAAATAAATAAAAATAAAAACCCATCAGTCCACATCCTCCATCGAACAGTTCCATAGACTTAATTATGGTAATTCATCTCATGTTGCCATGGCTAAAATTTCAACATGGGGCACAAGGAAGCTAGTAATCTACAGAGATTTTTTTTCCTTTTAAATATTTATTTAGTGTTCCAAAGTAAAAAACAGAAGATATTTATTACCTCTACCACAAAACAAAGTTTTGACAAAGGTATTGTAATCACAAGTGTTTGTTTTCTGTCTGGCTGTCAGTTTGTCTGTGAACAAAATCCTGTCCACACCTGTGCAAGGGTTTTTACCAAACGTGGAGGTGACACTAGCCTACCTCAGTCCCAGAGATGATCTGAATTTGGAATGTCAAGGTCAGAAATCAAGGTCAGAGAAGGGACAAAAGATTTTGGGAATAGATATTTACAATGTTAAAATTGAAACTGCTTATATCTGAGAGATAAAGTGACGTACACATAGATACAATGAGGGATGGATTGTAAACCATGTACATGCTTTCAAGTGGCATAATCCCCCTTTAGCCTTGAGTAACCCTGAAAGGGCAAAATCAATGTCACAGAATGAGTGCCGACAGACACACAATTACTCTATAGAACACTCAATGTTATTACCTGCATATCATAGATGTGTGGGGCAGATAAGAGTTTAAAAAGTTGCTAGAGTATTCTTAAAATTGTAGACATAATTGACCTATTCCTAAACAACCTGTTTATCATTGAAATTTTTCATGTATGCTACTTTGGGCAAAACAATGCCACTCGGTGTGTATAAATGCAAACCATTCTGCTTCCCTTTCCTTACTTCCATACCCAGAAGGAATTCTCTTCTCCTCCTTTCAGCACTAATGAATCTCACATGCACCAGTTTCAGAACAACTCTTCTCCAATTATTTTACAGAAACTCCACAGGCTTTGTGGGATTTAGTCTTCTGCTTCTAAATGGTTGAACTAGCAGATGGCAGCTGAAATGGCCTGTTCTTATACACACTTTACACACAACACAGTGTTGGATCAAGTCCTCCACCCAGCAAGTCTCCATGCTCCCTGATCTCACACAGACTCCACATTCACAAATGCAACTCCCGGCTTTTCTGCTCCACTGGAAACAGTCGTCCATTAACTCGCTCTCACACTGACATTTACACACTGATTTTTATTAGGGCCACGCCCGACTGGACCCATGAACACACACCCATTAATTAGTCACTGTCGTGAGCATGGCTGGAGAACTTCACCAGTTTGAATCTGACATGAAGACACGTGCCATGAGCTACCACCAAGGCTGTCTCTAGTTAAGTTTGTCTGTGGAGCTGAGCAGAAGAGGAGTGATATCAGAAGAGACAGGGTTAAGGATGGCTGTGAAACTGCATCTGGTGGGTGGCTTCCTTTCTGTATGCGGCAGGAAAGCATAAGTCACACAGTTCAGGGGTCAATCTAATAGGAAGAGACTGAAGCAATGTCCGTCTCGCAAGATGATTTAGCCAAGCCTAAAGCCCCATGGCCAAGTGTGGGATGTCCCCGGGTGGAAAAATAAATAAATAAAATACAAAAATTAAATTGTTTTTTTTTTTGTTTTTGTTTTTTTTTTAAATATTGGGACAAATGTGACGGACAGAGAAAAGTGATCTGGCCGTTACATGGGACATCCCACAAAAAGGGTTTAAATTTGACTAACGTTTTTGTTCTCATCTCAACGCTATGAACTATATACTTGCGTTACTTTGATTCCTTTTCTTGAAACATTAGATTTCTCTTTTTCTGCCAAAAATCAACTAAAATTTATTTAGTTATTAAATTGATGGAAAAAAAAGTCAAAGAATCAAACAGTGAGTCAGCGTTTGCACTTCCAAATTTCATTTGAGCAGCTTCGCTTATCATCAGCCTAGTCGCATTAGTGAAAAATATAATGAAAAACTACACACTCCAGATATATTGATGTGAGATCACTGGAAAAATTGATGAATGTATTTTTTCCTCATTAAAGTGATACCTGGCTGAATTATTACTTTAGAAAGCTCATTGCACACAAGCCACACACTTTCTCCACTCAGTAACAGGGCATTCCATGGCTGCAGAGCACAAACCGTCATTTCCTTGCTTATATAAAAGGACTTTAAAAGGCTGTGGTCTATGTGCTTACTTAACCAATCAGAGCCTGGCTCCAAGTGAGGGGTGGAGACGCAGGAGAAATTTCGATTGTTATGACTTACAATGAAGAGGTGAATAAATGGCTAGATAACACACACACTCACTACACAAGTATAGGGCCTAATAAACTAAGAAGGATGGGTGTGTCCATGTCGGTGTGCCTTCATCCAAGCGAACATATAAAGAAAGGCAAATCTGTGGCAAGAGTTATCTGACTACAGTGAAATATCGAGGTGAAAGGCACGCCTGTCCCTCTGTCTCTCCCTCTCTAAGCTCTCTTCTTTTCTTTCTCCTTCATTTAGTACTGAAGCTCAACCATGGTGCACTGCTGAGGTAGAACTAAAAGCTTTGCTTTGTGAAACCAAGTGGAAATGACTGGGCAAAAGTCCAGACAATTCTCAGAGTGTCTTTTCAGATTTTCCCCATCGTAACACTGTGCCAGCCTGCAAGCCACACCCCAGACAGAGCAAAATACTAAGAGAAATAAAGACATACACAAATACAAGGAAAACAGAAATAAAGGAAAGGCAAGTTCCATGCATTACACTCCTGCGGTGAAATCCTAGAACTCCTTGTTCTTTCTGACTCATCACTCATCAGGAACCTGTGGTCACTTTAACCCTTTATCATATCTCATTACCTCTATAATGGCTTTCCTTCACACCTTCACCTCCTCTCATTACCAGAAAGTTAACAAAACGTCACTTCCTTAAGCGGTTGTGGGTTAATACTATGAAAGGGGAAGTTAGTCGTTTAATGTGAAACGAGTTTCAGCTATGAAGCAAATGAAGATCACTAAACTCCTTACGAGTGTCAAGTAAGGGAGAATGGATGCACAGAATAAACCTTAAACGAAACCATGCACTAAAAAAAACGTATCAGGCTAATATTACCACATTTTCTATGCTGGGGGTCAATCAGTTATATATTGTCATTCCTTTGGCCGGAGATTCACGTATTCCACCCCCCAAATTTATACATTTAAATGTGAGGTGGTGAAACATTGACATTTCTCTATGGTCCCATAGGTAGCACACTCATTTTGAATCTGCACCTAGGTACTGTGATAATATCGTATTGGGTGGTATCTGGTGATTCTCAGGAGAAATGTATGAGAGAGAGAGAGAGAGAGAGAGAGAAAGAGAGAGAGAGAGAGAGAGAGAGAAGTTTCCTAGTATAAGAAAGTCTGTAGTATTGAGGATTTCACAGTTTCTCAGTTACATGATTAGTGGGAATGTTTATCTTATTAAACTTCCAAAGAAACTTTATTTTTAACTGCTTTAAATTAAATAAAAAAAGTTAACTAACTTATTAACTTGATTCAGCAATCTTACATGCAACTCTGAAAGGATAAAAACAAGTACAAGTACTTTTCATTCTTTAATTTTATTAATAAACTGTTGTGGTGCAGGATAAATAAAACACAGAGCACATCACTATGCTGTTGGTTATTTCCCCACAATCCCATGTCCTGTCGCATTTTACTCTTCACTTGTAAAACAAAAAGGGACATACTGCAGAATGGGCGTGGTCATTTTTGTCATTCATACTGTACACATGCATCAATCAGCCACATTATGTGATCTGACAGGTGACGTAAATAACATTGATTATGTCATTACTGTGGCACCTACCAAGGACAGCGATGTATAAGAGTGTGAACTGTCAGGAAAATTGAGCAAGCATAAGGATCTTGGTGACTTTGATATGGGGCCACACTGTAATGGCAAAAAAAATTAAAAATTCATCTCCAAAATGGCAGGTCTTGTGGGGTGTTCCTGGTATGCTGTAATAAGCACCTATCAAAGGGGTAAAAAAACTCTGTCAAGAGTGTCATGGGTGCCCAAGGCTCATTAATGTACATGGGGAGCGAAGGCTAGTACGTCTGTTCCGATCCCACAGAAAAGCTGCTGTAGCAAAAACTGCTGAAACTTTACGCTGGCTATGATAGAAAGGAGTCAGCGCACACAGTGCATTATAGCCTTCTGCGTATGGGCTACCTATATGCACATCAGTCAGGTGGTATAATAAAAAAAAAAAATCAGGACGTTTGAAGCATTGAAGTGGATATTTCTCAACAGGAATTGCTATGCATTAAGAAGTGATTTTTTTTCTCCTACTCATTTTTAAAGCAGATCAGTTCTACACTCTGAATGTCCAGAAAATATGGAAACTGTTGTTCTCAGTAGACAGTGAGTCTGTCTTTTTTCTAGATAAGGTAACACAGCTGTGGCCCAAGAGCTCACAGAGATCAGGAACACTGCTGTGAGCAGAGAGTACACTCTGGAGATGAAGCAAGAAGAGGCATTCATTGGATCAGAAGTGACACTCTCACACCCACACAATCTCATGCAAAAAAATAAAAAATAAAAAAAAATAAAAAATAAAAAAAAACCCTGAATGATAAACTAAACATGAAATTGAAACTTAAGGCCAGAACAAGAAGGTCAACCAGCAGCTGAATAAGTTAGCCTGGGGTTCAAACGTTTAACAGTCCTTTCACTCGCTCAGGGGCCAGGTGGAGGCACAGCCACTGCAGGCCGAAAGAGAGAGCATGAGAGAGAGAGAGAGAGAGAGAGAGAGAGAGAGAGAGAGGGATGAAGGGAGGGGGGGTGGACAAACATCAGGGCGTGTGCCCTTTCCTGCTCAAACAAGTGAGTGTGCTCCGGGGAATTGAATGTGCAAGCAGTAGAGCAGCAGCATTTCTGCCACAAAGCAGACACACCAGGGTTGGCTGGTACAAACATGCAAACAAAGCCAAATCATCTCTCGCTTGCTTTCACAGCTAAATGACATCAAAATTATTTTTAGCCTCCTTATTCATCTTGTTTGTTGTTTAACATCCTGAACATGATTATTTTCAGCCTTAATACATCAACAGTGAACAAGAAAGCACATGTGAAACAACGAATATATACAACAAAAATATAATTTTTTTGTTTCTCTCATTTCTCTCATTCACAAAAGTTCTAGAAGAAAGTAAAGTTAGAATCATTAAAACCTCGTTCACAAACAACCTGCTCAATTTTTGTAGTACAAATTTTTCGAGGCTACGGCAGTAGGGACTGGTGTAGGTTTGGGTGAGGTTGATTGGAAAGTTGCTGTGTTGATTTGAAAGTAGCTGCGTTCACATATAAAATATGGGTCTTCAGGAAAATAGGTCAGATCTGTAAGTCAAACCGGACGCTGTTCCTATGAATGTGACACAATAATTGTAAGAAAAAAAAAACCTTGTATGATATTCTGGTCATACTCAATGTAGAACTGCTGTATATGCTATATGATGTTCAATACACGTGGGTATACATGGAGGTCCTGTGGGTTCAACATAGGGCAATTATTATTTTTGTAAGAAAACTGTATGATTCTAAGTGCACCTGCTGGCCCAAAAAGTGTATATAATTCGTATCTCTATAGTAACACAGCCGTAGGAATAGACCTTAGACGTCAAGAAATAGACCTGACGTCAAGAATTACCAATGAGGTGGAAAACATTACAACAAGGTTCTACGACAGTCACACAACAGGCGAGTTCAAACAACACACCCAAAACTGTCCTAGGAATTTGCCCATTTTTTGTTGTATACCTGTTGTGCAACGTCTGTGAAAGGGAATTAAGCGAACATTGTTCAATCCCTGTACAAAAAGCACAAACAGATAAATAACAAGCAAGAAGTATTTTGTTACTTGGTTTGATAAATGGATGGCTAACAGCAATAAATTCATTTTCTGCTTTCTAAACTTGCAATCCAGAGAACATTACAGATATGAAACCAATCCATCTGTCCCCCAGCAAGTCTGCATTCTTATGTATTCACATTCATATTATCTCTATCATAAGAACTCAACATACATTGCTCAACCGAAAATGATTTGTTATTGTCTGAGAGCAGAATTATTAGGCCTCAAATCTAATATCACAGCCAGCCCTCATTGAGCAGCGTACCACTGCAAACACTCAACATTCTTCCAGGTACAACCAAGACCTTACATCACCAATATCATCCGACATCATGAGTTATCCTTTAACCCAAAACTGGAAGGGTAAGCTTGGGAGTTTCGCTTTTTGCTGTGCTGCGCTGTTCCAACAGGCCCGAGTTTTCTACACTCCCTACCTATGTGCACTCGCTTCACTGCTGCAGCCAAGCAACCTTGAGGTAATATTAGATCATTGCAGAATGAAGAAAGTCTTTATGAGCAATGTTTGCATTATCATGATCAGGGTTTATGGTTAGATTTTTTTTTCCCAGCACTCCCAATGTTTACACAAGAAATAAATGGGACACCGTTACGCCAGCGGCAATAACACGTGTGCTTAATTCGTATTGAACAACTAGTTTGCACTACACTGTAATGAAATTACACATCTTCTGCAGGGTCCTTCAGAGACGTCCAACCACTTTTCGCCTGTCGCATCACATAACAGGAAATTGCATGAGAATGTTTTTGTAATAAGAGGTAATGTCCTCAACAGAGAAAAGAAGAAACAGGCAAGGCCAATACTGAGAAGGTTCCCCTTTAATGATGCTGAACTAATTATTGTTTAAGAGTTGAACTCAGTTCTTATCAGACATTATCTCACAGCTCAAATGTACCATGATAGCATACGAACAACTACTCATTTCTTTTAGCATTTAAATTTTAAGGGGGAAAAATGAAGTGTCTTAGATGTCAGACCAATTCAAGCAACTTCAATGTGTCTGCATATGTACCGGGCAATACCTCCTCAGGATACTCCCTCAACTGATGCTCTGACGATGGCGTTAAAGAGTGCGGTCTACCACATGGCTTAAAAAAAATCCCCCTTAGGTGTTTAGCCGGATTGAGATCCGGTGACTGAAAAGCCATCGAATGTGATTTACATCATTTTCATATTCATCAATCCACGTCATGCTGGAAACCACGTCGCCCAGTCATCTCCTATCAGAAATGTTTCATCACAGGATAAGGAAGGCAGTAAAAGAAACACGCCTCCACAGCATAACACAGCGACTGGTTTTTCAGGTCAAATATCTGTATAACAGAGAAATCCCCATTTACAATTCAAACTATATTTTGTTTTCTCACTAAAAAAACACATCAAAACACTACTTTTATACAGAAGAATGAAGTCATTCTCTCCCATAAACACTAATCAAAGCTACAGTAAGCAAAACCATAGCAAAAAACTTCATATTTACATCAAAGTGCAGACTATCATTAGATTATATTTATTAGATTAAATCAGAATAATTTTTACAAGTGATGGTGTTCTTTTTATTTCATGGCCTACCACACCTTACTTTTAACTCAAACACCAGCAGGCTTAAAGGGGAATTAAACCCAAACTTAATAAAAGCTTGCATACATAGCAATAGCTCGCATACAAAGCAATAGCTCATTTTGATGTGTGAAGACCTGTACTATTACAGTCTTCTTCATAAAGAAAAAAAAAAAACAACAGGTAATAAATCCTTACACAGTGGAACCAGGAAAAGTGGGGCAAAGGTGACGTTAAAGAAACAGTTATCACTTATGCGTTTTGCATAAAATGCACTAAGGTATATACACCGCTGGTTCACGTAAACGCACATATGTTTTTTTTTCCATTTCTTTCTTTCTTTTTTCTTTTGATATACTGTATTAATCCCACAAGGGAAATCTGGCTCTGTATTGTAACCCATCCAAAGTGAGTTCTCACACACACACACACACACACACACACACACACACACACACACACACACACACACACACACACACACACAC
>JBCNYH010000014.1:11294901-11306261 GCA_039654325.1 Tandanus tandanus
ACACACACACACACACACACACACACACACACACACACACACACACACACACATACACACACACACACACACACACAGGAGCAGTAAGCAGGCACACAGTGGCGTCTGGAGAGCAGTTGGGGGTTAGGTGCCTTGCTCAAGGGCACTTTAGCCGTGAAGGAGGAGGAAGGGAAGGGGGTGGTCCTCCCCCTCTATCACACATTTTTCCTTCTGGTCCGAAAATGGAGCCCAGCAATCTGGCCCCTGGTTGTGCCCCTGATATATGTAAATGTACTGTAAAATGGGGTAATAAGGGACAGTTTTTAGCATTTTTATATTGTAACTCCCACACGATTTTTGTTATGGTAATAGTTTTGCTGTTAAATGTTCCCCTGTGATGCCTTCTTTACTTTTCATTAGTGACCTTTTTTCTAAAGGTTCAGTTTAACCTTTTTTAAAAAACATTTTTTTAAACCTGCCTGTCCCTTATTACCCCACTGATGGACTTATGGAAATTGTGTGACTCGCTTACATAGGGGTTATTAAGGACACTGAGGGTGGGGTTTTTTTGTTTGTTTTTTTAAAGAAACAACCTACAAAACAAAAAACCTCCAGTCTAATACATCTCTTACTTGTATTTAGAGTTAAAGGAAATTAGGCTCTTTTCAAAACTTTCAAAAAATGTTAAAACTTTCAAAGACTATCATCATAAAATCATGAACACAGTAAAATTACACAGCAATAAACTGGTGCATCATATTAAGTTCAAAACAATTGATTTTTATAGCAGTACTCCTGCTTAAAATAGCACTATAACAATATTGTGCATATAACTTTATAAAACCTTTTCTCAAACTTTTATATCAGTCTACAAAACGTGAAGAATAAAAATACAACAAAAAAGGTGCAACAATAAATTGCACGTCATCTTATGTTCAAAACAAAAGAGTACTTTCTGCTTAAAAGAGCATCTTAAGTGAATTAACACAAACTCTATACTGGGACCAGTATGGATTCAAAATTGTTGAGTACTGATGGCGTCTTTAAATTTCAGGTTTGTGTTTATATGTGCATGGCATGTTGTCGGACTGTCCCTAATTACCCCACTCATTACCATTTTTTTCCCGTCAATAAGAAAACCAGTTTTTTGAAAACCCTAATACCATTGAAGTTTTTCTAAGCCAGGGATGTCTCCCCAGTAGGTTGACAGATGCTCTGCAGGAAAAACCATTTATATACACGCAGCCAGTTTCTCTACACACATAAAAGTTTTGACCACCTTTGAATTTTAGTTCCGAAACAACACGTCAATATTCACGCAATATCTCTTGACGGTTACTCAGATTCCTTTACTACAGGTAATTAAAAGGTAGCATAATCACCTTTCACCACAACAAATATCATTTTGCTCTCTTGATCATAACCCCTCCTTTTGCTAACAAAAAAAAACTTTCCGGAATTTTGTCCCTGATTACCCCTGCATCCCTTGTCACCCATCTTACGGCAATGTAGTATTAAGGGCAAATGAGACTTGAGAGAATTTGGAAGGCTTTCCTTTCATTCTGCTTTAACAATAACAAAATCCAAGTAATATTACGTCAATAGAAATAAATAGGTTTGTTAAATGATGCTGTTCCCCCTTGCATTTCATAGCAACTGCATACGGTGCTGTTTTTCACTCTTACAGAAACCTGCAATTAACAGCAAACAAAATGAAAGGACTCGTGCAATGCTCTGACGAGTGGGTGGCCTGACTACTGAGACCGCACGTCGCACGCCAAACTACCCACCAAACCACCCAATAGACGTCTCGATCTGATTTTCACTTGGTTGATGTTTCACTTGGTAGACAGATGTGATCAAGCGCAGTTTCATTTACAGGATGGAAACACAAGTGGCACAAGAGGAGTGGCATGATAAAGCTAAGGTAACTAAGGTAATGTGGGAAAAAGATATTCTCTGAAAATCTTGGTGGATTGGACCATCACACAGAAGAGCTAATTTTATGGAAAACATTTTAGCAATATTATATTATACATATATACTATTATCACTTTTAAATATAACGTATTAATCCCGCAAGGGAAATTAGGCTGTGCGTGCTCAGTGGTTACACAAACATGTAAACAGTGAGCGCACACACTCAGAACAGTAGGCAGCTACACTGCGGTGCCCAGAGAACAGTTAGGGGTTAGGTGCCTTGCTCAAGGGCACTTCAGTCGTAAGGGTGGAGGAGGGGGAAGGTGCTGCTCACCCCCTCTGCCACCATGTATTTTTTTCCTGCCAGATCAGGAATCAAACCAGACCTTTTGATCCCAAACCTGCTTCTCTAACCATTAGGCCATGGCTACCCCATATCAATGCACCCATTTCACCATGTTATATGTTTTTTCTATAGGAACAGGGACAGGCAGATGCTTCAGTGTCGCAAACGTTCTGTGCAGTGTAGTGGGGTTAGCAACACATAGGCCGGCTAGCCAGTGCGAGTCTATCACCTCACTGGCTGGCTAGGCAAACAATTTGCTAAACACATACAACAAATGATAACGCAGATGTCAGATTAGCACTAGAAATTCAACTACTATTTATGGACTTGGCTCACAGTGTGCAAGGTGGCATGCATGCTTTTTGTTTCTCATTCTCCTTGGACCTGCAGGTGAATTCTCTTCATACTAGCATGCAGTGCATTACGCATGACCACAAACTGTGTGCATTCCAGATTGAAAGGCCAAGCCTTAGTGGGAAAGCCTACAGTCTTAAGAAGTGCTGACAGCAAAAACAAGCAATAGTAGAGCGGTTAGTGTGAGTTATCATGATTCAACAAATGGATTGTTTATGGACTGGGTTGTGAAAATGCATGGAAAAGGTTATTGCATCATAGTGACCCTAACCAAGGTTTACAATGACTATATTAGTCAATGCTAAAGGGTCTTGATTATCTGAACAGGGGCATTTTCACAAAATTTAGTTTTAAAAAAACATCATTGTTTCACTGCTTAAGGCTGGTGAAAATGAAAAAAAAAAAAAGAAGCAATATTAGTACAAAAGTCTCTTTGCTCAGCAACATTATGTGCCAATAAAATGAAGTTAGCTGACGACCTGAATGTACTGAACGACCAGGTTTTCCCATCAATAGACTTTTTCTTCCCTGATAGCACGGATATTAAACCAGGGCTCAAATAGTGAAAGAGGGGATCAGGGAGCATGAGGAGTCATTTTCACACATGAGCTGGCTCAGAGTCCTAACCTTAACCCTAGTGAAAGTCTTTGGGATGTGCTGGAGAAGACTTTATGGAGTGGTTTGATTTTAGTAAAGCCAAACATATATATAATAAAGTTAACTTCATGCTACATAGAAAATGCAGTTATGTAACATGTATACAACAGTAACATGATTATACAGTTACAAACATTGCTATAATATGATTCAGAGGGAGTCCAAAGGAAGGAATTGCGAAAATTGAGTAGTCAAAGCCAGATACCGTATAAATTGGATGAGAACCAGACAGGATGAGAAAATACGAACGGGTAGACGACAGATGCATTTTAATCAGTATTTGGAACAAGTCAGCAATGATTAACTGATAATGTGCTGCACTGCTGCGACACTATCAAACATAATCCATACTCAGAAAGCAATCGATGCTTTAAATTAGAGATTTGATGCAAAAAAAAAGAAAAATCTACCCAGTTTTCATCTTCTCCAGCAGGTACTTGATCAGCTGAGAAATTTCTAATGTCTCACAATAGCTTATTTCTATCTTCATCAAAGCAAACAAGCTTAATTATACTGTACTTCACAAATAATAAACTGAGATGTCTATCTCATCCAAAACCTTTCACAGAAGTATGCACCCACAAATACAGCTCAAACCACATCTACATTGCTAGTTAAGTAACATTGTGCAAGTTTGCTAACGTACTTTCTGTAAATGACAAGCAAAACTACACCATGTAGTCGACGGCTGGATTTTGTTTTGCCCCCCTGTACAAATTTAACAGGATGTAGGTCTGGGTGATGTGGATCTGGAAGTTGTGTAGTTGCGATCACAAAGAAAACGTGTTGTACATCTGTGATGGGGAAAATAGGTGAGGTCTCCGAGTCAAATTATACGACGTCCATATGAAAGTGCAAGTCTCAACCGAACACTCATAAAAATGTCGGACAATACACATGGGTATATGAAGAAGTCCCATGGGTCTAACGTAGAGCAATCATAGGAAATATGTAACAAGACCGTATGATTCGGAGTACATCACATGACTCAAAAAGGGCATCACACAAGAGTACTACCAAATGGACCTGACATCGAGAATCACCTATGAGATTTTTATTTTTATTTTTTAAAGTTCAAAAACGCCATGACAAAAGTCTACAAGGGCATTTCCTGTCACACAGCAGGTGAGCTTTGTACGACACACCCACGAATGTCCTAGGAATTTGTCCTATTTTCTGTGATGGACCTGCTGTATACCTGTTGTGTGATGCATATTACAGGGGCTTTATAGAGGCAGCCATCTTTAGGGGGGAAAAAATTTATGCATTCCTGTTAATTAACCTTGGTATATCTGATATATTTTTATGTTTCCTTGAAGCAAAAAAGTATATAAAGAGTTGGGCACGTAACTACAGAAAGAATTTTTGGTGAGAAGTTAGCCTCAGAGCTCTGATGGCTCCTAATATACCTATGATACATAATGTATCGACTGCATTTATCACAAATATAAAATTGTGTACATTTTCTTTTTTCACCCAAACAATTCTCAAAATCCCAACATTACAAATCTGAGTACAATTAACAGAGTTAACATTATGTAGTTTCTTTTACTCTCATACACTATCTCTCTCCTTACACACTCCAAGAGACACCGGAACCAGTCTCTATGACAACCAAGGGTTTCTATGGTTACATGGAGAGATACTGAAAATCAACAAAGTATGACTCACTTCCTCTTGAGTGTATTAACATGCATGTGCATAAGTGTGCGTGTGCCTGCGCGTGTGTGTATTTGAGCATGTGTGTGTGTAGAAGCATGGACTCCTGGTAGATCCCCTTGCACAATACTGACTGCAGATTGATCCTGTGCTAATGCTAGCTCAGCTTCTTCACATCTAAACCAGTATTTACTCTCGCACTCACTCACACACACTCTTTTTAGCATGCATTTTATTTATTCAACTTGAAGTAGTGCCCCATTAGTAATTCAAGTATCACATGATGAGGAATCAGAGCTGAAGCATGTCAAGCTGTTCACTACTCAGGCTTGTCCATGTAGTTTCTAACACTTATCCCCAAAAATAGCAGCCATCTTGAAGGCAGAATCTGTTGCTTCATCATATGCTGCATAAGCATCCCTTATTAGTAACACTAGCCTTGGAGCTTCAGGGGAAAATTTCTCACCAAACACACTTTGGTTAACTGACTATGACAATTGTTAGAAACTGCTCATCATGGAAGCAATGGGCAACAAGGCAGGAAGACTGGATGGGACTCTCACATGACAAATCGTTTGCACACAGTCCCAATCACACACCCACACAAACACAATCATCCATTCGCACGAAGTTAGAATAGCCAATACACCTAACACCATGTTTTTAAATGATGGGTGCAAACCAGAAAACCAAAAGGAAACCCATGCAGACTGTAACCCACTAGACGGCAACATTCTCACTGTGCCACCGCGCCACTGCTACCTATCACAGATACTGTTAGATTTTATAATGTGCTGTTGAAGAACCAAAAAGGAACACAAAAAGGATCTGTTTTGCATATTTTGATTAGCATAGATTTGACTATATCAGGGACAAAGAAAGAAGAAATGAGCCATAGCAACTAGCAGAACCGTACTGCAAAGACCATGACGCTAACTGTCAAAGCTGGTAGCAAACAGTCTTTACCAGTGTGGAAAAACTGACAGGAGGTGGGCTAAATTTATTTAGGATGCAAGGATAGTTACCGTTTAGCCTCTTCCAGGTGGCACAGGTACTCATAGGCCATGTTCTGCTGTCGCCGCTCATCCATCTCCTCGGCTGTGAGCCGCTCCACGCCATCCAGCACAGCTGTAGGAGCAAGCAAACTTTGTGAGTGAACAAAAACACACATTATACCTGTGTGTGTGATTGATATATATATATATATATATATATATATATGGTATGTGAGAAAAATAAAAGGACTACAATTTCATTTTACATACACACACACACACACACTCACACACTCACACACTCACACACTCACACATACACACATACACACTACCGTGTGAGGTGATGATACATTTTTAGCTGCGGTGTTGGTGGTTCAAGTTCCCGCATACTGAAATGATTTAAGGGCTTATGAAAAGCCAGTGAAAAGTGAATTTATTACACTGCTACTCACACTGCAGCTCAACGATAACGCACCATTTATCAGCATACCCCCAAAAAAACTTGCCAAAAACCCACATCTGGCTGTAAGGTTAAATTTCAGGAAGCAGACTACAAAAAGGGCAGTGGGTAGAACAACGAAGGAGATTCTTAAAAATAATTAAGCAAATGTCTCTTTAAACACTTTTGCGTGAATATAATAATAAATATAATAATTATGTTAAGCGAATCTAAAAAACTGTACTTGGGGTCCTGTGAAAAGTTATCATGTGGCTAATGGGCAAAATTAGAGTAGAAATGATTTTCTTAAAAGTAAGAGACGATTACATAGAAAAAAGTTTAAAATGTGAGTGATGAGCTTCAGAAAGACAGACACAGAAAAAAAGACAGACAGAGAAAAGAAAAAAACACAGAGAGAGAGAGAGGCAGATGAAGAGAAAAAGAGACAGGCACAGAATGAAAAGAAAGAGAGATCGATACAGAGATGCGAAAGAGAGAAACACAGGTATTTATATATCTAAACTGAGACAGTGAAAAAACATTCGGAGATATAATGATGGAGAAAACAAAACAGAAAAGTGAAGCGACAGAACGAGGTGCGTCCTTTCATCAATATCCTTCACTGCACTACACTTCAGATGAGTAAAAGCAGGAAGCAGTTGCACCGCTTCCCGCCTGCACTGTGAATATAACTACTTCACAAAACTCAAGATAACCCTAGACTGAAAGACATACGCTTTTTTTTTTTTATTATTTACTTTTCGCAACTCAAGATAAGGAATTATTTTCCCTTTATAAAACTGACCCTGAGTGTTAAGAGCACTATTTAGGCTTCTCTCTCAGGTGTTATATTATCTGTGCAACTTCAAGATGACCTTTAATCATCATTATCTTCACCTTGCAGACAGCAGAGTAAAACAGCACGCATTTATGAAAAAGCTGCTTCACCCTACATCCCTTAATCATCTCCTCTATTTCTTCTTATCACTATATACTCAAAGCGGCAGGTAACATAGTCAACAACAAGAAGGTCCCAGGTTTTGAATCTCCGGCTTGGCAGTCTTCACGTTCTCCCCGTGCATGTGTGGGTTTCTTCTGGGTACTCCAGTTTCCTCCCACAGTCCAAAGACATGCATATTAGGTTAACTGGCTGTTCCAAATTGCCCCGAGGTGTTAGTGTGAGTGGTTGTTCGTGTGTTGACCCTGCGATGAGTGTACCGTGCCTTCGCCCAGAGTCAGCTGAGATCGTCTCTAGCTACCCCACAACCCTAATAGGACTAAGGATATTTGGCAAATGAAATGAAACTCTATCCTCAAGACTGTACACTCAGTGACGTTAAGCTACCAACATGCACTTGATCTTCACACTGAGGTGGTAACATTAATGGTGTACTGTATCTTTAGTATATATTTTAATACTAAAGATATTTAATATTTCTGTAAGAAACATTAATGTAGTTAACAGCTAATAAAAAGACAGTACAAAGGTCTTAAGCAGCTTGTTTTATTTTTTCAATCCTTGTTTATTATTTTTTTATGACCTCTACTATACTGAGTCACTAGACAAGAGGCCACGTTTCAGCCAGTAATCCTAATGTAGTCTGCTGCAAAAATATCAAGCAAGTACAACAGTCAAGGCCTCCAGAAAAACTGTGGCTGGTTCTACAAGATGTCAAGCAAAAATAAATAAATAAATGAATGAATAAATGAATGAATAAATAAATAAGTAAACTCCATCTAGTTTCCTTCTCTCTACACACGATAATATTGATAAGCAAAAGATCACCACATCACAAATATTACTTTGTGTTATTTATTACTGCTCGTTATAATAAAAACAACTGATTTCCTTATTTTTGAAGCCTCTTTGCATGTACATAAAACTTCTGCATAATACTGTACACCACATTCAAATTTCCAGGTAATCAATAAAAAAAGACACAAAGCACTTCTTCCTTTTAAAGAGTTGGGTGTTTGTATATTTGTGTGTGTGTGTGTGTGTGTGTAAACTCTGCAGCTAGTTTAGATGAAATGTTTATGTAATAACCTTAATAAATAAATAAACAATGCTCCTACGTCACGGCCTTATTATAAGAGTAAATCCGACATGGAAATACAAGTTGTAATTGTAATCACTTTAGATATAGATATTATAGTGGATATTAGTTATTTTTAGGTGGATGATTTGAGAAATGCGGAAGTGCTAACCTCACCACGCTGATACAGTCTGAATTAGCCCAAATGAAAAGATGTAGCTGCCCTAGAAAAAAAAAAAAAAGAAAGAAAAAAAAAAGAAAAAAAAAGTGCCTGTACGTAACAGTACACCTTCATTTTTAACTTTCCTTCCAGACTATTATCTTCTATAGGACCTGAACACTGTGCTGCTTATGTAGCTCAGTCAGAAATGTCTGTAGCTATCTGTGAAAACCCACACCAGGGTATTAAAGTATACTCACAGCCATAACGCGGTCGCGGCCCGTCTGCTTCATCTGAAACTGACATGTTTTCACACCAATCCTCACTTTCTGTCTGTTATCTGTAATATTCCCTTCAGCTCGGGGTCGGAGGGCTCCTCTGGCCTCCTCGGTTCTTCCTCACAACACACTCAAAAACTTTTTTTCTGTCTCTCTTCTTCCAAACCTCCCTGATGTCCTGTGTGTGTGTATGAGAGTGGGCTCCTGCCTAAATCCTGAAGTTATGCACTCCAGGAAACACCCATCAAAAAAGCTCAGTGCGAATCTACTACGCCCTCTACCGCCCACTCTTGGCATTCATTCATTCATTAATCTATCTGCTGTTACGGTTGCGGGGAGGCTGGAGCCTATCTCAGCCGACACTGGGCGAAGGCGGGGTACACCTTGTACACCATGAACCCTCACCAGTCCATCGCAGGGACAGCACGCACACCACCATTCACACTCACACTCACACCTAGGGGCAATTTAGAACAATGTACATGTCTTTGAATTAGGGGAGGTAACTGGAGTTCCCTGAGGAAACCGCATACAAGCATGGGGAGAGAGAGAGAACATGCAAGCTCAACACAGAAACGCCCAGGAACTCAAACCCAGGACTTTCTTGCTGTGAGACAGACATGCTAACCACAGTGCTACCTTCCACTCTGAATATATAGTGATAGCATGAAATAGAGGAGTTGATGGAGATGTAGGGTGAAGTGGTTCTTTCATGAAAGTGTGCTGTTTTTGTCCAGTCCAGTCCAGTCCAGTATTACAGCCTGTACTGAGGAAATTCACGAAAACACGGGGAGAACATGCAAACTCCACACAGAAACGCCCTCACCAAGCCCGGGACTCAGACCCAGGACCTTCTTGCTATGACACAGACACTCACCTTTCACTTTATTAGGAAAACCTGTACACCAGCCCTTTCATGCACTTATCTAATTAGTCAGACTTGTGACAGGAGAACAGTGTATAAAAGCACACACATACAAGTCAAGATCTTCAGTTCATGTTTACGTCAAACATGAGAATGAAGAAAAAGTGTGCTGTGTGTCCAAAGACAGGCACATTAGGCTAACTGGATACTCTCGAGTGCCCCTGGTGTGAATGTGAGTGTGAATGGTTCTGTGTGTTGGTCCTGCGATTGTCTGGCATACTGTTCAGGATGTACCTTTACCAAAGTCACCTGGTATGGGCTCCAGCCTCCCTGTGACCCTATATAGCACCAGTGTCAGACACAAGTGACAAATCTGGCCCCCCAACTCATTTTATGTGGCCCGCGAGTGCTTTCAAAGTATATGATTATCGTACATTCTTCGCATCAACCGTTACCATGAAACATAATTTATTGTCCATCCACTAGGTGGCAGCAAATCTATTTTAAGTGTCAAATTTCAAGCATTGTCAAAAAAGTAAAGTAAATAAAGTTAAAGAGGACAAATCATAAACTAAATCTCTAAACTAACCAAATCTTTTTGCCATGCAGGTTTCATGGTCGTCCTTTTTGACTAGACTCTCCGGCCTTTGATGACCTGAAATTTAATGATGTGGACGTCAGTAAAAATGAGTTTGACACCCCTGTTATATAGGATAAAGCAGTTAGGATAATCAAAATGAAATGCCTTGTTAACAAAAGTCAGAGGAAAATGACAAGATTGGTTTGAGTGGCCAGGAAGGATAGAGTAATAGTCACTCTTTTTAAAAGCATGGTGAACAGAAAACCATCTCAGCAAATAAATTCTTGGATGGGCTACAATATCAGATGACCACATGTGTCACCCCAGAACAGGAATTTGAGTCTATCATTACCATTAAGGCTTTCACTAGCTCACTGTCCACACATTCTTGGTGCCAAGTGTAAATATACTGTATGTCACTTATTTTACTTTCACTACATTTCCAAGTGATATTGCGCCAGGGTTGGAAAATTAGTATTATTTTTGTGCATTTATATTTTGGCTGGGGCGGCACTGTGGTGTAGTGGTTAGCACGTTTGCCTTACAGAAAGAAGGTCCTGGGTTCGAGTCCTTGCATGTTCCCCCCGTGCTTGTGTGGGTTTCCTCTGGGTATTCTGTTTTCCTCCCAAAGTTCAAAGACATGAACATTTGGCTAATTGGCTGTTTCAAATTGCCCATAGATGTGAATGTGAGTGGTGGTGTGTGAGCCCTGCAATGGTCTGGCAAGCTATTCAGAGTGTGCCCTGCCTTTGTCCAGGTTTGGCAGAGATAGGCTCCAGCCTACCCGCAACCGAAAGAGGATTAAGTGGTTCAGCAAATGAGTGAGTGAGAGTGAATCAACCAGGCTTGATTAGGTGGACTAAGTGTATTTGCCTAAATAGTCTGGCTTCAGGATGAGGGTAGTGGATTAAATGATGGTTTCCAACTCTTATCTGTGTAATTAAAGCCCAGCATATAGCAATATAGTGAGTAAGTACATTTTGGCTGATTATTATTATTATTATTATTATTATGCCCTGCGATGGCCTGGCGAGCTGTCCGGGGTGTACTCTGCCCTCGCCCAGAGTCGGCTGAGATGGGTGCCAGCCT
>JBCNYH010000014.1:11323784-11336099 GCA_039654325.1 Tandanus tandanus
GGTTCTTTTACATGCCTCTCACCATAGACAGTGAGAGACATGGCCGGCATTTGATAACCCAGTTAGCTGCACTGGGTTGACAGCAGTGAGAACCCGTTGATAATGGGGCTTGAACCCCCGACCTTGGGATCAGTAATCCAGCTAATTATAATATTATCTTCTTTAAAAAATAATAAAATTTGTTATTTTTATTTATTTATTTTATATATGAATTATTCAGTTTTATGTAAGACATGAGATCCACCAACCTAAACACAGACACTTCTGTAACTGCCACATACTGTATCTGACGACCAGGTCAAAACCACTGACTCAGACCTGTCCATGATTCCACTACTTTACTGCCTCTCCAAGTATCTTTTATGCAGCCTCCATATTAGAGCAATATCATTTCCATGATCAGATTCATTAGGAAATAGATATAGAGAGCTGCTTTTAGTATCAAAATAATATACACAATCAGTTGACAAAGCAGTCGAAATGAACCAGTCATTAAAATCCTTGCCCCAAAATTAAATCATTATTGACTTGACTTCATTAACATGACTTCATTGCATTTTATGATTTATGAATCAACCAGGGACAGCACAGTAGAACAGTGGTTAACACGTCTGCCTCACAGCAAGCGTTTGAGTCCCAGGCTGGGGTGTTTCCTTGTGGTGTTTTTATGTCCTGTGTTTGCATGGGTTTCCTGCGGGTAGTCCGGTTTTCATCCACAGTCCAAAGACATGCACATTAGGATAAATGACTGCTCAAAATTGCCCATAGGTGTGAGTGTGACTGTGAATGGTTGTGTCTGTTGGCCCTGCGATGTTCTGATGAGCTGTTCAGAGTGTACCCTGCCGTCACCCAGTGTCGGCTGAGATAGGCTCCAGCCTCCCTGCGACCCTAGTTAGAATAAGCGGTTTGGCAAATGAGTGAGTGAGAGTGAATCAACCAGGCTTGATTAGGTGGACTAAGTGTATTTGCCTAAATAGTCCGGCTTCAGGATGAGGGTAGTGGATTAAATGCTGGTTTCCAACTCTTATCTGTGTAATTAAAGCCCAGCATGGCACTCACCTCACACTGACGCACACTGCAGTCTCTCAGGCACAAGGAAAACTACTTCAAACTGTGGTGCATGCAGTAATACAGAGTCAAAATGTAAATGCATCAAATAAAATTACATATAGTTACATGAGATTAACAGAGCCATTTCTGTATACTAGTAGTCTAGTCTGGGGAACATATGGGACTGGGGAACATGGTGCTGATCCCGTCATATAGCTGCTCTGGTGTAAACTCTTCTTCTACTTTCTCATTTTTAGCTTGAATATATTATTCGGTTGTTCATTTAGGATTCAGGATGTTGGGGGAGATGTAAGTGAACATTAGTGTTTAGTGTTTATATGAAACACTGATATGACGGAATAGGGTCAAAGCTAATTTCATGATATTTGTTTCTGTCATATAGATTAAATGCATTCAGCTTCTTACTGGGGAGGAAGGTGGTGTAGTGGTTAGCATGTTTGCGTCAAAGCAAGTAGGTCCTGGTTTCAAGTCACGGACTCTGCATTTTTGTGTGAAGTTTGTATGTTCTCTCTGTGCCTTCATGGAGTTCTTCTGACAGTCCAAAGAAGTGCACAGTAGGCTAATTGTCTGTTCCAAATTGCCCCTAGGTGTGAATAACTGTGTGTGTGTTGCCCTGTGATGGTCTGGCGAGCTGTTCAGGGTGTACCCTGCCTTCACCCAGTGTCGGCAGAGATAGAATCCAGCCTCCACGCAACCTTGTAGGAGTAAGTGGTTTGGCAAATGAGTGAGAGTGAGAACTTCCATCTGGTGTCTGGATCTCATATAATAAATATCCTGTCTTTGTCCATCGCCATTAGGATATGTTCTGATGAAAACATATGATGCAATAAAGCCTTTAAACAGATTTAATTTTTACCTAGCACTTATCAGTACCATTAAATACTGTACATGAAAACATTTGCAATTTTTTTAATGAGGGAATTTCTTTATAAAGCAGTATGAAGAAGTATTATAATCATCATCCCCATTATGCAATGCCATGATTTACATTTGCATCTTATTATAGAGTTCATCTCTGATGGTGGAGCTCCGGTCCCCTGTGCTCTCATCCCAATTTAACCCTCTCTCAGCATTGAGATTCTCTCAGCATTTCTGCTGTCCTTTCACTCAAATTGAGCAGATGGTATTTTGTCTTTTGATTACTGTCCCCATGAGACCACAAATGGTTTATCTAATATTATTGGACTGCAATACCGTAATGAACGTGTCTAAATTGAAGGTGCTTTAATTGACACTGTGAATTTATGGGCCTTTGCTGTTCTCCAGAAAAAACAGTTGCCCTTTTTCCATATTTTATATATATACACACACATATATACATATATATATATATATCATTCTGTATTATAAGGACAGTCTTTACCTTCCAAATAAAATCAATAAATGTATACTGAGGTAGCAGAAAAAGTATGGAAACAATATGGAAAAACCATGAGCGAGCAGGTAATTAGAAAATAACAGTATACACTCAACAGCCAGGTAATTAGAGGGCAACTCAGTGTAAATCAAAAAGTCCCTGAACAAAATAATTCAGTGAACAACATTCTACAGGTCAGAACAAATATTTTCTCTGCATCACCAGAGAACAAGACATGAATATGATTACACACCCACAAAAAAATCAATTCCAAGCCAAGCCTCTATCAGCTCCTCTAATTGGACATCCTTTAATTGGTCTTGGTGTGTGTGTGTATGTGTGTGTGTGTGTGTGTGTGTGTGTGTGTGTGTGTGTGTGTGTGTGTACGCGCATGCACTGGCACATAGATCCAGAACGTTTGAACAACAAAAACAACAGACCCGTATTTCACACGTTAAAGGAAAGAAAGAAATAACTCTAGGAGGTAATAAATTCTCGATCTTTTTTACACACAGGAGGGAAATAAGGAATCTTCATAAGGACATAAGGAAGCTTTCTAGTCATTGTAGTACCTACAACATACTTGGTTTGACGCTGTCATGTAGCAACAGGACTTAATATACAAACCAACACAAAATATAAAAAGAAGAAAAAGAAAACATCTGTTTCAGAACCAGAAAGGCAAATCCACATCCTCATTACTGTCACTTTATTAATCATAATTAAAGACAAAATCACATGCTCACACTATCACCTCTTTTGGGAAACGGGGGTGTGGAAAGTCCAGAAATCAAAACAGATGCTTTATTATGGAGTCTGAAACTCAAAACTGCCTTTCCTCCTTTATTCAGGAGATTATAGATATTAGGTAGAAGAATGAAACAGAATCACATCTGTGAAGCTCTTCAGCTATAAAGAGGTTCAGGCAGAAGCTCCTGAAACCGAATAGAAGATTAATGACTTTCTTTTTTTAAATATTAATGAATTAGCATTACTAAACCATTGGAGAAAACACTCGAAAAGAGTGTTCTGCCCCTGCTGTGAGTCAGCCTCACAAGCCTAAAATATTCATTCAGTCCAAGATTTTCTGAAGATTTCCTGACTCATACATCATGTAATAAGAGATTGAATCTGCCCCCTTAGACAATGTTGCTTATATGTGTATGTGTTTTGGTTGGCAGTCATCATGCTAATCAATGAAGAAAAGTGAATCAAATGCAATTCAGATGACAAAAGATGCTCGCAAAATCGCTTGCAAAAAAATTATTTCTTCCAGTCAGGTGACCAAACTCCTAAAACATGTTCAATTAAAGTTGCATACAACTTTATGTCAGTGACACAATCACTCTGTTAATGTTAATTTCATGATAATGACCAGTACACTGTACCTTATACCTTACATAACAGACAGTTGCTATGGATCATGTCATTAGTGGAAGCATTAAAATCACTTTTAAATCAATATATTGTAAGGAGCCATGTAACCCCGGGGAATAATTAATCCTTGATCTTTTCTCCATGCAGGATCACTGCATCTCATTTAACAACCAGAAAGGCAAACCCATACCCTCACCACTGTCACTGACAAATCATTCACTGTACAATGAGAAAAACACAATGTTCACAAAAACACCTTTTCAGGGGATGAAGATGCCAACATACACCCTGTGTCAGGGATTATTTATTATCAATTTCATATTACTGTCTTTACTGCATATTTTTTATACTGTCTATATTGCATTTTTTAAATACTGTCTATATTTCATATTTGTCATGTCAATGGAAGCCAAGAAAGGATTTCCTGTGTTATACTTGACTCTAGTTCACTTGTATGCTTGCAGGTGCTACCGCTACGCAAGCAGTTGTAATGACGATACCAAAGCACATACTTTATGTAAATCTGGAGGATTCCACCAGGTGGTAGTGCATGAAATCAGCATAGCATGAAAACAACGTCTGGGTTCGCTGTGTTGTGAGTTGAGGGAAGAAAGTTTTTTTTAAGATAAATATTCTGATGCTTCTGTGAAGGAGCAACAGCTCTTCCTCAAAGTATTTAGCAATGCTGACAACTTCAGCCAAATAAATAGAAGGTTGATGTCTTGTACCAACTGGCTGCCACCTTGATGTTTACTGGTGCTGCACCATGTACTGGGAATGTCTGGCAGCCATGATGTCTCTACGGGAATGTTCTGAGAATTAAATATAGTCCAGCCCTTAAAAAGCACCGAAAATTTGGACCAACCATTCATTCATTCATTCATTTGCTGAATCATTTAATCCTACTAGGGTCTCAGGCGACTCTGGGAGAAGGTGGGGTACACTATTAACAGATCACCAGTCCATCGTAGGGCCAACACACACAACAATTCATGCTCACACTCACACCTAGGGGCAATTTGGAACAGACAATTAGCCTAACGTGCATGCCTTTGCACTGTGAAAGGAAACTGGAGTACCCAGAGGAAATCCACGCAAACACAGGGAGAACATGCAAACCCCACACAGAAACGCCGTTGCTGAGCCAGGGACTCAAACCCAGAACCTTCTTGATGTGAGGTGGACGTGCTAACTACTAGGCCCATGGACCCGTTGGACCAATCAGATTCAAGAATTTAGTGCATCCTTTATTTACCAGCAAGACTTTATTTTCCTTGGGCTCAGCATCCTGTAGTGCTTCATTTCATATTATCCTGTGTGATGTAAAATCAGTCTCTAATACACATCACTGGGATGCATGTGTTTACTTGTTCTTGACCATGAATATTTAGGAGGTAGTTCAGAAACACTTACATGGTGATCAGGGAAAAATTCCTGTATGTTTTAGGAAATAATTGCAAGTGGGTGAGTCATGAGGTGAACTGAGGGTTGCAAACAGAGGTGTTTGTCTTTAGCTAAAAATGTTGCACGGTAAGGCAGTAAAGGTAAGTCTGTGGGCTTTTACACCCGAGCCAGTGGCTCATCAGGCCGGTGCTTATCCCCGGTTTCTGTAGCGCAAAGTGACTAGGAGTTCATCTCCTCCTGGATGGGACGCTAGTCCATCGCAGGTTACCTTCCCAGTATTTTTTACTGGCACCCATTTATACTGCTGGGTGGACAGAGGCACCCTTGTGGTTAAGACCTTGCCCAGGGGTCTTAGCACGGTGGGGGTCTAATGGGGGATTCAAACCCATGACCTCCTGATCATGAGCCCTGCACCCTAACCACTACGCCACCAGCCCCACTAAAAAAATAAATAAATAAATAAAAATAAAAAAATTGTTGCAAACATACCTAATAATATGTGATGAAAGATAAACCATAAAAAAAGGCCTTTATAAAGCAAAGCAGTGGTCTGTGTTTGGAATGAATAGCAACATAATTATTTTATCAAATGATGATTTGCAGCAATATTCCTATCAAACTCAAAAGATGACTAACAATCAGCAATAAGTAAGAAAAAAAGAACAGGTAGTTGAGGTTAAACAACAAAAGTACATTTGGAAAGTCATTAAATGCACGGTACAGTACATATGATATGAGTCTACATGAAAGAAAACATGCCAAACCCTATTAATCCAGTTTTAATTGATCTTAATCCTTTTAGTACAACAAATCCAGTTTAGAATTTTTATTACTTCTGAGAAAACAATATCATTAGAGAGTATTTTATTTGTCTTTGTAATAAATTCCAGTAATAAATTCCAACAGTTTCAAGAGTAAATGTTTTAACACAGAGATGCTACAGCCCTCCCCAGCAACTTTGCAAAATGAGTCACATCAGGCGTTTCCTTTACGCATGAACTCCATCAATAGGGAAAGGTGGAGCAAAAGAAGCCACCGACAGAGACAGATATAAACTGATGGTATCATTGGGAAGCACATGAGAAGCTGAAGAGCATGGAGAGCTGCAGAGTGTGTGTGATGGTGTGTGCCGTGCTGCTGTCCTGTGTCTCTTGTGATGAAATTTACCATCTGGATGAGGAGGAGGGAGTGGATATAGACAGGAGAGCCCTGAGGAACTTCTACCCTAACGAGCCTAATTTAACCAGCCAGAAAGAGCTTGTAAGCTCTGCTCCTGAATAATGCAGAAAAATATACTGATGTCTCTTTGGTAGTGTTTAGAAATGAGTTGTATGTGAATTGAATTGAATGAAATTTCTGCATCGTGTTCACAGCTTGGGGCTCTGCATGATGTTTTGGAAAAGCTGCAAAGCAAACGGATCTCACTTTGGGAAAAGAAGTTTAGTCGAGTTCCCACGGTGAGTAAAATCATTAAAGAGTCTTAGAAATAAAGGAATACTCCTTTAATATATAATATTCATGTAGAGTGTCTATAGAGTTTCATTACTAATGAACACAGTGGGTGCTAATGAAAAGACAGAAAATTTTGTGAGTGTTTCTTATTGAATAATGGGTTTATAAACCATCATTCTCAGTCCCTGCACAGATTTAGACCAAAACAGATCCAAAATAGAACCACAGTTGGGTTTGGATTAGGAAGCCCTGCAATAAATACTTAATACAGGTGCAAATGTTTGCATACCTTAAGACAAGACTAAAAAAAATTAAAATGTAAAAAAATTTAAAATAAAATGTGTATAACTTTTATTAAATTGCAGCATCTGGGTCACTTCACCAATCTTTGCCTATTTTGTTTCAAATATCTGTTATAACTCTATGAGCTTCTATACACTGCCTTTATAAAAAGGACCCTGAGTGTCAGAAGTCACACGCTGTCCTTTGCAAATGAGTTGTTGTTTTTTTTTTTACTTATATCTCTAATTATTTTTATTACTTTGAATTTCCCCTTTAGGATCAATAAAGGATTATCTTATCTTATATTTTGTTGCATCCAGTTTTGTTCACATTTTGGAAACATGAGTTTGCATGTTTGGTTGTACAATGTGTTTCCTTTTTTCCATATAAAGAACACAGGAGATGCAAAGTTTTCCTCTCAGCCGCAAATGAAGCGTGTTGTTTTTATTGCTTGTGTAATTACAGTGTGGGGTCGGCCAGCAGTGTGCGGTGCGGAAAGGCTCACGTATAGGCAGGATGTGTGACTGTCCAATCGGAGCAGCTTGCAACACCTACCTGCTCAAGTGCTTGTAATCATTACATCATATCCACTTCAAAACAGATTCATTAAGCTCATGAATTTAAGTTTGAGATCATTCAGTGCTGCATCTGATGTATATATATGCACATTTTGGCTTAAGCCTAGGCTCTCTCATGCAGTTTGTTTTCATTATTTTCAAGAAACTCCATTCCAGTTAATTTACTTCATAATATAATAATATAATAAAGTTATTAAAGTGGAATTGAGTTGCAAATTCTTGTCCAATATTATTTGTAATAGTACTGATGTTACCATGCATGATACTGGTAAATTTGACACACGTCACTTTAATTAGATAAAACTGAATATAGGTTTAGAATTTCGGGAGCAGCTGCTGATTATAAAACAAGGAGCAACACAGCATGAAAAGGGACACGAGCAGGAAATGAGACACTGTCATAACACATCTAGGACATTTTGACTGATGGGTCATATCTAGATTTGATCTTTTAACCTTATGTAAGGAAGGATTTGCTTGTCAAAGATATAAATGACTCTAAATTCATGAGTTTGCATCCCAGAGGAAAGGAGAGAAAGACAGAGAAATTCTAGTCTGTCCCTGAACAACTGAAACTGTCCCTCGGGGGCAACCCTTTCACAGAGGTCAGCACACAAAAAAACTCATCACATACACTAACTGCCCATCAGCGCAGGTCTCCGACTGGGTGCTTTCACTTCATATTAGTTTCAGTTGTGTTTTTTATTATTTACCAGCATGCCAGTGAAATCTGGAGGGCATGTGCATACACTTCTCAATTAAATGCACAAGAAAAATAAGACCTACAGCTACAGATGTACTGGTGGTGATTTGCTAATGAAGTGCTGAAATTAAATATTGCTTCTGCAAAGCAGTAGGGCAAAACATGGTGTGACTAAGAACTGAAACTGGTTACTCTGAAAATGTCATATTGATCAATGAAGGTAATGCCTTGATGATAAATTGATATGAGAAACAGAAGTCATAAAACAAGTACTGAAAATCTGTAAATGCAAAAAACATCATATAATAGAAGAGCGGTGAAATATCAGCATACAGTGTTTATTGCATAAAGTAAACATGTCACAGACAAAATGTGCTTTAACTCTTGGGAGTTTATTTAGTTTTTATTAGTTTCATTACAATTCGGGAAACTGACAAAACAAAAAGATACAGAATTCTTTAATTAACTGAGGCCTTCTTTAATTAACTGATTTTTTTTTTTAAACTAAAACAAAAGTTGCAAACAGTTCTTGAATCACCGATACCAATTGTCAATTGCTTGACATATAATCAAAAACTACAGTGTTAAGTAATGCGTTTTAATTCTTCAACATATTCTTACTTCTAACACTTACATTCCTTCTGGTAAAAAGTACAGATTGTTGAATATTGTGACCAAAAATATTTATTGGTTAAGGAATTGCCAGGATTATTTTATTTTTTAAAAACATAGCTATGCAAAGTCCATGTATTCAGTCACAAGATGGACACCAGTATGGTGATGATTGGTTTTGGGGTCAAAATTCAAATTCAAGATACCAGCTGCAGCAGCCATATTAGATATTGAACCATAACAAAACAATCATTAGGCTTGTGTAGTTCCACAGTCCCTACGTCCACACCAAAAATGGTGATGATCAATAATGGCATTTTTGAGTTATTGCGCAGAATGCAAATTCAAGATGGCAGCTGCGGAGGTCATATTGTACATCAAACCATGCCAGAAATCAAGAGGCTTGTGTAATAACATAGTCCACACCAAATATTTTGATGATTAGCGATGGCATTTTTGAGTTGGAGCACGAAATACAAATTCAAAATGGTATCTGCGGTGGCCGTATTGGATATTGGACCACGACGAAAATCATTATTTGTGTAGTTACACATTCCCAACATCCACACCAAAAATGTTGCTGATTGGTGATGGCAGTTTTGAGTTAGTGTACGGAATGCAACTGTAGACAGATGAATGGACGGACAAACATACAGGCATCGCGCGTGGCGACAATAAAATTATGAATATAAGGAAAACTAAACCACTGAAGTAAACCACATTTTGAGAAACATGGGATGTTTTATTAAGTACATACAGAATTCAAGGCAAGAAGTATTGACTGTTTAATCTGCTGTCAAAACAAGAGAAAATTAAATATTTCCAAAAATATTTCACGAACACATAACCTGGAACAAGGAACTGATATTAACATCAATTTCAAACCTCAGTAATATGTAGCTGCTCTAAGAAGGACTATCCCACAGATTCATGCTTAATCCACAACTTATATGTTTAGATAAAAGCAATTAAATAACCCAAACTCATTTTACACAAACATATGCTATATATGAACCTTACAACTCTTCAAAAAAGAACTGATTCTTACTTCGATGAAAGTAAAACTATTTTAAATATCATAAAAGAGACCAAAATGGGAGAGAATGTAGCGATAGAGTGCAGTTTGCTTATTAATTCAACTAAAAAGTACTAAAGTCCTAGCATGAGTCTTTGATTGAAAAATGTTGTATTAAAGCGCTAGGCCTTGCTTATTAATACAACGTTAGCTTATATACACAGAACAAATCATAGTTAAGTTAGAGTAAAGTTTGAAATTATAACCTGTAGACTTCTCAAAAAAAAATTTGGGGCTTGTTCTTTAATCAAAGCTACATGTACGTTTACACTCTAAACTGTTTCGTCAGAAATGTGCCAGTTTCTGAAGAGTGTTAAACAAATGCACATGAAAGATTTTAGAATAGAAAGGTTGATCACAACCACCCTGATCCTTCACTCAAAAGGACTTCAACTGAAATGTCTTTACCAACGAATTTAGAAGTGGTACGGCACACACAGAGAGAGAGAGAGAGAGAGAGAGAGAGAGAGGGCGAGCAAGAAAGAGGCCGAGCGAGAGATTTGCAAATCAAACTTAAAAAGGATAGCTAAGAACAGGAGGCAAAATTGAGCTTCTCGGCTGATCATCCAACAGAACCAAATCCTCTACATCTCGACCGTGGAACCTGCGCCGGGAGATCTTTACCGTCACTTTCCGCCCCTGAAATACTTTAAGGGCTTCCTTTGAGGCCATGGCCCTCGCTGCACATTCGTCACGGCCGTATCCTGTGCCCATGTAGACAGTATGGCAGCGCAGTTCACACACCTGGCCCTCTCTTTGAGTGCAGCCGGCAGGCAGGTCAGGAATGTCTTTAAGCGGCACAAACACACAACTAATGCTGGCCTTGCACGACTCCACACAGGTGCGCAGGATCTCAAAGTGATCCAGGTTGGGTCCAAAGCCTCCTGCAGACACCAGTTTCCAGGCCACTGCTTTATAAAGGCGGTTAAAGAAGGGCTGATGTTTTGCAGGGGCCTCAGGTAGGGGCCCTGCTTTAACAGCAGCAGTGTTCGGACAGGTAGTATTTTGTTCTCCGCCTTTACTGCCAGAGTCGTTAGGAACAGTTTTGTTTTTCTTAACACAGCTCTCAGCATCCACGGCTGCACATAAGTTGGAAATAGAAGTTAAAAAGCACTTATAATCAGTGAATGTGATTGTTGTTGTGATTATTTTAATTAAAAGATCCAAAATGAGTGTCAAGGTGTACTGATCTAAAGACATGCTCATTTCTGGTCAAAATAAAATTACAGGAGTATATTTATTTATCATTCTTTATTTTTGTTTATTATTCATTTTTGATTACACTACTCCAGACATTTAATATTTAAAAAAAAACTAAAATCATACTTTTAAAATTTTACCCAAATTGACGTCTATTAAAATTTCAGATTTCATGATGTGCCAAATATTTTCCTTAATATCTATGAACAAATCAAACTTCTCTACGGTCGGAGATGATGACCCCAAAGATCACTGCACTCTCACACCTGAAACAGACGGCCTCTTTCCTTTTCCTACGAACACATCTTTTGTCTTTTGCACAGGACCTTTGTTCGCACCAATCCCATCTGCCATCTCCTTCACCTTGTCCACCACAGGTTGTGGATAACTACAATAAAAACACACAGTCCAAGTGAAAATCCTTCACTTTCACTGAATCACATGCTGCGGAAAAACACAGACACGCATGAATTCATCAGGACTGGACACGTACCGACAGCCTAAGAACGTTTGGTTGGCCCAAACCTTTGACAGAGAAAGAAGCCTGTCCAGACTGGGAGATGGGATTCCTGGTTGGATGGTAGGAAAGACCTCCATATTGCGTAGAACAAACTCTCGCCTGGCGTGCCAGTGCTTATTTGTCTCAGATTGCTCTCTTAAAGATTCCACCCAGTGTGCCAGGTGAGGGTTTTGATGAAGGTACTCAGATACAACATCCTGTCCACTCCCTTCCGCCATCACTGGAATAAAACAAAACCAGTAAAAATATGAGATTTATTATTACTTCCATTGTTTGGCACTGGAGTTTATGTATTAACCAGCATCTGTTTGTATGTTTCTTTGTCTGTTAGCAGGATTACGCAAAAACGTAACCGTAATGTAGCACTTTGAGGCAACCACGACCTAATGGTTAGAGAAGCGGGTTTGGGAACGAAAAGCCGCTGATTTGATTCCCAGAATAGCAGGAAAAAAATGTGTGGTGGCAGGGGGGGGACCTCCCACTCCCCTTCATGGCTGAAGTACCCTGATTAAGGCTTGATAAGCCCCAACTGCTCTCCGGCGCCACAATGTGGCCGCCCACCGCTCCTTTATGTGTGCTCACTTTGGATGGGTTAAACGCACAGTCAAAGTCAAAAAACGCAAAGACAAATTTCCCTTCCGTACAGACACAAACACAGACACACACACACATATACATATATAT
>JBCNYH010000014.1:11341151-11351222 GCA_039654325.1 Tandanus tandanus
GGATGTACAGCACCCTTTATTCAATACAGCATATCTGATATCACAGATCTGAGTATTGGCTGGTACTTGCATGATTATACAGTAGGTTAAGAGTATATACGTATGTCTGGATGGGACTTTGTGGGGAAAATGAGTCTCATTTATTCATTCATTTTCTGAACCGCTTAATCCTAATTAGGCACCCGTCTCAGCCGACTCTGGGCGAGGGCAGAGTACACCCTGGACAGCTCGCCAGGCTATAGCAGGAAAAATTAGTCTGATATCCATAATGAAAATTTGACAGATTGTGATTTCCCCCGCACAAAAGTAACATGTAGTGATTTTTCTCTTTGTCTCTGATTTCTAATTTGTTATATCCAGGAGCACCACTCGAGCCAGCCAAGCCAAAGTGGATTACATGGAATCTACCTGAGGGCTTTCTGCACCGGCCTACACTCCATGTTGCAGCCTTACAGACAAGCATTACTAGATCTTGAGCAGGAGGTATGGCCTGATCTGACAGGAAATTATTACGTTGTATACTGTACCATCCAAATATCAGTCATCTTTAATATGAATATCGCATGTGAGACTGAAATCAATCCTGTTGAATTTTTTTGTAGTTTCTTGGTGATCCACATCTTTCCATCTCCCATGTAAATTACAAGCTGGAGCAGGTAGTGCACATTCCATGTGACCATCCTCCAACCAAAATTTGTAAACTAAATGAAAAATCTGATCACACACTCTGTCTTGTGGTGTTTCTTGATAATCAGTTTCAGCTGCTGTTTCCCTCTGTAATGGTTGTTGTGGAGACCATCAAATCCCAAAAGGTTTGTGGCTTTGTGATTTTTTTTTTTCACACTGACTTAAATAATCATAAGAATAAGAAGAGGTAAATGAAGTATGTTAAGCATCTTGGATTTTTTTCCTTCCTCTTATCAGATCCATGGCTGTCAGATTTTGGAGACTGTTTATAAGCACAGTTGTGGAGGACTGCCACCTGTTCGGATGGCCTTGGAAAAGTCAGTGTCTTGCAAATGAATTATGATCATACTCTTCCTTCAGTCATGGCTTTCGGTCACTGTAATAAAATATGATTAAGTTCAGGCTAGAGGTTTCTGAACTCCTCTCTAAAGCTCTTGGTTTTTGTGTGGACGTTTTTTAGTGTGACTGATGCTGTGAAAATATAAACACATCAAAGGTTGGCACCAGTGTGACTCTGTAGGTTTTGCTTCTTAAATTTTTATTTATTTATTTTTTGCTTGGACAGGATTCTAGCGGTGTGCCATGGAGTGATGTATAAGCAGCTGGCTGCATGGATGCTGCACGGCTTGCTCCTGGACCAGAGTGAGGAGTTCTTCGTGCGGCAGGGCCCCAGTGCAGGAGGAGCCACTGCTGCACAGGAGGAGGAGGAGGAGGACCTTGGCATTGGGGGTCTGAGTGGGAAACAACTTAGAGAGCTGCAGGACTTGGTGAGGAATCGCTCGGCTTTTCCAAATTAGGGATCTAATTTGACAATCAATTGATCGTGCATTATTATTGAGGTCTTGATTAGCACAGTATAAGGTGGTACAGTGTGAGTCATTACAGTGTACACTGCAGAGAGTTCTGGAATTGGGTGACCAGGTTTCTTTTATTGGACCTATTGAACAATGGCCAAGATTCAAACCTCACTGTGAGACAACAATGCTAACCACTCAGCCACCATTCCACCTTTGGCCACTTTGTCTACTTCAGTACTTTGCTGAAGATCTTGTATTTTCTTGACTTGTTGTATGTTCTGAGTTTTTCTGATGTTCTCTTTCTGTAGAGACTGATTGAAGAGGAGAACATGCTCGCCCCGTCCTTACAGCAGTTCTCTCTGCGTGTGGAGATGCTTCCCTCATACATTCCCATCAGAGTAGCTGAAAAAATCCTCTTTGTTGGGGAATCAGTCCAAATGTTTGAGAACCACAACCAGAGTCCCTCCAGAGCTGGTAGGACCACACTAGAACGTGCAGCACATGATTTTATGTTTGCACTTTCTGTGTAGTGTGATCTTTGACCTACTTTAATCGAATGCAGGATCCATACTGAAACACCAAGAAGACACATTTGCTACCGAACTCCACAGACTTAAACAGCAGCCACTTTTCAGCCTGGTGGACTTTGAGAATGTAATCGATGGAATCCGAAGCACAGTTGCCGAGGTTGGTCATGAGGAAAAGTGTTGTTGATGTTTTTTTTTAATGCTTGCAGTAGCTCATAGTAAGCTTCTTTTTTTATTTTGTAGCATCTTTGGACTTTGATGGTGGAAGAATCTGATCTTTTGGGTCAACTCAAGGTAAACAGGAGGATATGTTATAAACAGTGATCTAGCTGTAATAAACATTCTGAAATGCAAAATATTACAGGCATTATCAGCACTGATCAACAACTGCATAAACAACATTTTAACAATAAGTAATAATATTAATTTATAATTTGTATATATATATTTATAAATAATGTGGAGCTCTGGATAAGGGTGTCTGCCAAATGCCATAAAGGTAAATAAACAGGCGAGGTGGCAGTCTAATCAATTCAGCGACATCCACCGACCCTAAGGAAAAGAATCGTTGTAGTACATACTACAAAGGAGCAGAAGCAAAAAAAACTAAAACTAAAAAAACCAACACTAAAACAAGGTTAAGGTTTAGTTTTTACATTTTTTCATCATGACACTGATGAACTTCATGCGCAGGAGTATTAGGTGTATTACATTTTGTTTTGAAATTTAGTTTTTGTTTTCAAAGTCTACACAAACACACAGGAAAAGCAAACTAAAAAGAGATTTTCATGGTTCATCTTTGCATTTTAAATTCAGACAATGATAACGCTGCCTGCTCTTGGTAACCGTGACAAGTATTATCCACTTGGAATAATGTCTAGTGTCGCCAAGATAGCAAGCCAATCAGGTTGCCCCATTCCTGTGTAGTATACACTAATGCTTATTATTAGTTTCCTTGATTGTATTTATGTGTGTTGTGGTGTGTATGTGATATTGTAACAAATTGTATGTCATGGAAGTGTCTTTAAATATCTAAATTTTTTTCCCTACCACATTCCACTTTAATTGCTGTACACAAATATTTTTTCCCCGTAGATCATTAAGGATTTTTATTTGTTGGGACGGGGTGAACTGTATCAGGTCTTTATTGACCTTGCCCAGCACATGCTGAAGACCCCACCATCAGCAGTGACAGAACATGGTGGGTATGATGTCAGTCAGCCAGTATCTCTCATAAATTGTACTACCTTGTATAATAATTTGTGATTTGTGCAAAAAAAAAAAAAAACTAACACATTTTTCCAGATGTGAATGTGGCATTTCAGCAAGCTGCTCACAAGGTTCTGCTTGATGATGACAATCTTTTACCTCTCTTGCATCTCACTATTGACTATCAAGGGAAAGACAACAAAGGTACGCACAACCACCTTTGACTTTTTTCCTTTTCTTTTTTTTTGCGTGTTGTCAGTGTGAAACAACTACCAGCTTAGGCACACTTACACAATTTGTTGCAAATCACTTATTTCTCCATAGATGTTTCATTAAAGGCTTATACTGCCACTTAGTGGTGGCCATCAGATTTCAAATATAAGTCAGATCACAATTTATTAATTCCATTAAATTTCTGAACCGCTTTATCCTTTATTGGGGTTGCAGAGAGACTGGAGCCTATCTCAGCTGACTTTGGTAATTCATGTGTATTGTGAATAGACAAAACACTTTAGCTGATACCCGATGAGCACACACGTTTTCTACCGAAGACATAGCCTGGGTTACACCTTTTCGTACCTTTTTTTTGTGGGCAATGTGAGCTTTTTGAGATTTTATTTTACTTCTAAAATTTCTTGCATTTAGAATTATGAAATGACATGACAGTGTTAATAACCACAGTCTAAAACTACATTGGACATAAGAAAATGTTATTTTCATGCATTTTTTGTGTCTGTGAACCTTTAAGAATCAGATGAAGACACTCTGAGAACCCACAGAAATTGAGGGATCCACCCCTGACTATAGAGAAACTGTGAAGCCGAGCAGTGGAAAGGGCATTCCTTTATGTGTTATGTCTGTGTTTACAGAGGCGCCTGGGACTCGAGAAGGCACCACACCTCCTCAGGATTCATCTCCTCGAGAGCCTCCCTCCACAGGCTGGGCTGCACTGGGACTGGCCTACAAAGTGCAGTGGCCCCTGCACACTCTTTTCACTCCTGCTGTGTTGGAAAAGTAATTTAAAAAACGTGTAGCATGCATGGCTTTGTTTTATACTGTCCAAATACAGTTTAGTGAATTTTCTGCTGAAACAGCTCTGATGCAACTCACTTCACAATCGTAGTGCAGCAGCTTGTTGCTAAAAAAGTATAAATGGTGATACAAGCATGAAACTTGGTACAGAAGTTCACATGACAATACTCTGTCATAAAATAACACTGGCTATCAAAGATTTAGATTTTTTTAAATGGCCACTTTTCTGCCAATCCAAAACTGTTAAGTAAAATTTTCTATTATTATTATATCAACACCAAAATCTTTTGAGTTGTCTCCCATCAGTTCATGAAAATTATAATTTTTGCATAATATTAGTTCCTTGATTCATTTTTGTTATTTTTATATTTTAAAAAATATTTTATATTATATTTAACATCTCTCATATAAGGTCTCTCATATGGCTGGTAATAATTTGGAGAAATTCACTTTGAAAGGAGGTCGTGGGTTTAAATCCCCATTGGACTCTCACCGTGCTAAGACCCCTGGGCAAGGTCTTAAACACAAGTGTGCCTCTGTCCACCCAGCAGTATAAATGGGTGCCAGTAAAAATACTGGGAAGGTAACCTGCGATGGACTAGAGTCCCATCCAGGAGGAGTTGAACTCCTAGTCGCTTCACGCTACAGAAACCGGGATAAGCACCGGCCTGAAGATCCAGTAGGCTCGGGTGTAAAAGCCCAACACACTTACAATATTATCACATATGTTCTATAACAAAATATGACTAGAAACCGAATCTGAGGAAAAATTTAACAGAATATATTAGCATTTTGTGAAATTGAATATTTAATATCCAAAACTGAAATAAATCACTATGAAAAAGTTATAATAAAAAAATGTGGGCGCCAACTTGAATACTAACCATTTGAGATTGCCGGGGTAATTTCCTGAATAAGATTGTTCTAACTAACACCCCCACCAAATTTTATACTTGTATCACAAAATGAACTGTTCCATTGATTTTCTGCACAAATCAGCTCAACAAACAGGAGACAAGGCCATACAGAACTAGAATAGGACACCCCTGATATATCTAATTCCTTGAATTTTGTATTTCTGATGGTATTTTTTCTGGGGGGGTAATTAATTTATTTATTTTAGGTATAACGTAGTGTTTCGATACCTGCTGAGTGTGCGGCGAGTGCAGTCAGAGCTGCAGAACTGCTGGGCTCTGCAGATGCAGCGCAAACACTTAAAGTCCAACAAGACTGATGCAGTTAAATGGAGGCTGCGCAACCACATGGCATTCCTTGTAGACAACCTGCAGTATTACTTACAGGTATTGTGCTACTCCAAAAAAAAAATCATTTCTAGATTCTACAGCTGCTTTTCAGCACTGAGTATCATGTCTGTCATTCTTTTTCCACTCAGGTGGATGTTTTGGAGTCACAGTTTTCGCAGCTTTTGCAGCAGATCAACTCGACACGAGACTTTGAGAGCATTCGCCTGGCTCATGACCATTTCCTTAGTAATCTCTTAGCCCAGTCCTTCATCCTCCTCAAACCAGTAAGTAACCCCCTGACACACCCATTTCATTACTAATATGTAATTACAGTGAGTCTGAATACGAGTGTGAGGAATAAAACTCGACCTGTTTCCACATTTGGGAGTTTTTCCCATTCATATATTTTGTAGTTTTTGTTTTTAATCCCAAAAATCTTCTTTTAGGTGTTTCATTGTTTGAACGAGATTTTGGATCTCTGTCACAATTTCTGCTTGCTGGTGAGTCAGAACCTGGGGCCACTGGACGAGAGAGGAGCAGCTCAGTTGGATATTATGGTGAAGGTTAGTCCTGTGTCAGTCTGTGTGTCATTGTGTAAATGTAAATTTATGGCTCTATAAATTCAGATCTTTGAAAAAAAATCACTCATCTACCCTTATCTATATTGGGTTATACCGGTCAAACCGAGTTGTATCTCTGATCATCCTCTTAAAGAGATGGAACCACTATCATGCATTTTATACATAAATTAAAGGTAAAGTGTGTAACGTTTTGGAGGATCTATTAGCAGAAATTAAGTATATCATCAATGAAATGCAGAAGTACTCAAAGTAATGCATTGCTTGGTATGCCACCACCGTAAACCTTTTTGGTACGTGGACTGTGTTCACAGGCCTTTAGTAGTGAGTAATTAGTTAAAGTTGGTTGATCTGTTGAGGGCTTCAGAAGATAGAGTGCCCACATGAAAGTTTGTACAGACGGATGCATGCACAGACAGGGTGAAAACATAATGCCTCTGTAACCACCAGAGTGAGCGGAGGAATAATACATTTTTATTAATCTATAATCATTTTGTAAAAAGTCATTAAGTTTTTGAGAACCTTAGAATAAGCTGCTTATATCTATTTAGGAAGGGGGCCCCTCTCATGGAGGCTGCCATCTTGCACCGCCATGTTTCTACAGTACCATGCAGGCTTCTAAGGGGAGGGATCAGGAATAAAATTTCAGTTGGTTGCAATCTCCACTAAAGAGCGCTAAATCTTACACACTGTACCTTTAAGTAAAAACCATTTCAAACAAACTTCTCATTTGTAACATAACTTTAAGACTGAAGTTATTTTGGAGACTAGTAATCTACTATGGGTATCTCGAGCACAACTTGTTGATCCACAAATTACAGAGAGAAACACAACAGCTCTGCACTGAAACAGGGATGTGCTGTATATAGAATGAATATAAATAGAGGCAACACAAAAAGAGTCTGTAATCCTCGAGACAGTGAGGGAGGCTTAATGGAAGCTTAGAGATGGGTGCTTAAATAAAATAAGTGTGTTTGTATAGGCTGACAAGGGTCTGGTGTTTGTAACTTCTTTTTTAAAAAAGTGGCACCCTGGTTAAAATAAAAAATTTAAATCTGGTACTTACTCTTCAGTGTTATGTCCTCACAAAATGGTGCCTTCCTGAACTCAGCTGATAATTTATAGCCTGATTGTCATTGTCATCATTTAATGAGAAACCCTGCTGCTGTTCCAACAGGGTTTTAGCCGCCAGTCATTCCTACTCTTCAAAATCCTCTCCAGCGTGCGTAACCACCAAATCAATTCAGACCTTGCTCAGCTACTGCTCCGTCTGGACTATAACAAATACTACACCCAGTCAGGAGGCACACTGGGAAGGTATGTATGATGAAACATCAATAGATTGTTTGTTGATTATAAAAGTATCATACTATGTATATTAATAAAGTACTGTATGTAAGATTACATAGAATAATCAATGTGAAACAAACTTGTTTGTTTTTTCTGACAGCTTTGGGCTCTGAGACAGAACTGGAGAAGGCACTACCTCAAAATACACCATGTAAATATGAATCCATATGACGTGATTTAATGAATTAACATGTATGGTAAATGTACCTGGTGTTTACTTTCTGCTATTTATATATGCTTGTCTTCTGTGTGTAGGACATTTCTGAAACTAAAATTGTTAAACTTGTAAATACTGCTACCTGAATTCTAAAAATAAACCCAAGAAAAAAGGACACACACAGTTTATTATGTCAAAAACAGTTTTAAAACTATATACACAGTAAAAGCAGGCAGGTGCTAAAACAGTACATGTTCAAAAAAAAAAAAAAAAAAAACACAGACGAGACAGAGCCTAAGAAGAGTAATCGTGGTGATACTCAGGCTGACTGTCATAAGCCAGATGTTCCCCACAGATCACACACTGAACCAGCCACTCCAGAGACACCAGTGGGGTGTTCGTGGCCATCGCACACTTCAGCACCTCTGCAGGACACGGCGACGCTGACACCACCAAATCTAACCCCTCTGCTGATATATCTGCAAACCAGACACAGGAAACAGTAATCAAACTTCACAAGAAGAGTCATGTCTTCAGATTGAAAATTTTCACTGCCTTTGAAAAAGTCAAAAATTGACTGATGTGATGCGAAATAATTAAATAAAAAAAAATATGATGCTATTTTGGCAACTTAGTATCCACAATTTTGGGCGGCACAGTGGTCCCTGGCTCGGCTCGGGTGTTTGTGTGGAGCTTGCATGTTCTCCCTGTGCATGTGTGGGTTTCCTCCATGTACTTCGGTTTCACAGTCCAAAGACATGCACATTAGGCTAACTGGCTGTTCCAAATTGCCCCTGATGTAAGTGTGAATGCTTGTGTGTGTTGCCCTGCGATGGGCTGGCGAGCTGTTCAGGGTGTACCCCTCCTTCGCCCAGTGTCAGCGGAGATAGACTCCTGCCTCCCTGCGACCCTAGTAGGATTACGCGGTTCGGCAAACGAGTGAGAGATGAATGAGTATCCACAATTTCCCACAAACACCTGAGTGACACTTTCAGACCTGTTATATGGTGGACAAAAACTATTTGCGTAGCTAGAAGGTGAACCAGGCAGAACCTACCAGAACTGCTGTTGCTCATTTTATGTTGCTGGACCTTTGCAGCTCCACACATGGTGAGCAACGAAGTCCACAAATCCACACGATCTTCTGAAACCAGCAGGACCTTCAAAGCTTTGAATGGGTTACAGCGAGTATGCCTGAGGAAAGAGAGAACGTTGTTTAAATCATTCTGTATTAGGATGCATTGTGTACGTATTACGATAGGAGGTATAAGTTCTAGGAAATTATTTGTTTTTAGGAAACTAATTGCATTTGTGACAGTTGCTCATGAAAGGACATACGATAATGCATCTGTGAAGCATTTAACATTAAAGTAAACAATCTCACACAACACAATGTGTCCCAATTCTACTGAAATTACTGAATGCTGTTATATCCACGAAGCTGAATTAAGTCTCATTCCTCTGTACCTCATATCCATGCAGAATATGACCACTGAGCCTCACTTACAAATACATAGGATGGTTTCCAGTTTAATAAATCATTAACCCAAGAAATATGACATTTACAAAAATCCAGCTTCAGAGCTCCTGAGTTCATGTCAATGTGCTTGTTATTAATGACGAGACTCACTAATGTGCAACTCAACTGCTTGACTTTGTGCATGGTCACATAATTATTCATGAGTTTTTGTAGACAGGAATATGAAAATCATTTTATATAAATGCCCCAAAGAGAGAAATCCATTCAATTAGCATACAAATGGTAATGGCACCCTATAAAAGGAGGATGTGTTTGATGTGGTAGCCTTACATGACAATGGTGTTAGTGAGCTGCATTATTACAGGGTTTAGCACAAAAAATGCTAAGGCGGCAATGTTCACCATTTGTGTGTCATTTCTCAGCTTATTACCACCCCTGCAAGGGCTACATATTTTAGCTGTGTCATGAATGTACTAGGTGTGTGTGTACACACAGTATATAAATAAATAATGTTAACTGAGTGTGAGGTCTGTACAGAGAGAATTTCAGCCCGAGATCTTTAGTACAGCAACTTCTCAATGGCGGCCTATTTAAGTTCACTTCAGGTGATGTTACTAGCATCTTCATCAACAAGGTTTTGGGAGCTTCAACAAGTTGCTTGTATCCCCTTCACGTGATGAACAAACTTTCAAGTTTTCGAACTAGCGGCGAGAGCCTTGAGGGATTTACTAAACTCTTTATGCCTTAGCATATTTCCTGTATACCTTTTCTCTTCAAGAAAACACGGGATGCTTCTCTGGAAGCTGCTAAAGATCATAGCGACTATGCATCTAGCTAACTGCTAAATTGCCAGTTGGGTACGCCTGGTCTAGATACTCGATTTATTATCTGGCCGTCGACCAATCAGATTGTGCATACCGTCATTGCTATGGAATAAATATACACTGCTCAAAAAAATAAAGGGAACACTTAAACAACACAATGTAACTCCAAGTCAATCACACTTCTGT
>JBCNYH010000014.1:11363652-11377090 GCA_039654325.1 Tandanus tandanus
CCTGTAGCTCTGATACTTCACACAAAATATTCTAGTCTCATAAGGTGTTGACTGGTAACAAGAAACCACAAAAACTAAGAGTTTTATTTTTGAGCTACTGCGAACCCAAAAAGTCTACCCTGATTGTGAAACAGCCCGATTAATTGCAGGTATGGCACGCACCTTATTAATGATTGTGGATTAGAGTCAACGAGTATATCTGCACATTCCCCCTTCAGTGTCCGCTGCCTCTAAACATTTTCTAATGATGCAGAATTTTTTACATTGCGTTATTGCATTATTGATAAATCAGTATGGCATGTGAGATGGCGTGGGTCACCACACCCATAATGACTCCCATGTAAAATTTGGTAAGGTTGGAGGGATTGCTTTCCATCAGCACAGAAAGGTGCATGGTTATGATGTACTGTAAGTGTTCTCAGGATGGGAACTTTAAGTGCAGTGTGAGTGAAGGCCGGAGGGGAAGTGGGAACGGGGAACGGGGAACAGTCAGGAGCGGTTCCTTATGTGAGTTCGCCCTCAGGCACTAATGTACCATCAGAAACTAAAATCAGTTAGCTCCAGCCCTGTGAGAGGTATAGGAGTGGGTTCTGTCCGTCCGTCACACTTTAGTTTCCGGACATTTACTTGCCGCGAGTTGAAGCTAGGGCTTTCAAACTTGGTGTGCTGGCTCACTACTGTGAGTGCTAGGATGAGTTTATGTGTGAGTGACCTTGACCTACTTTTCAAGGTCACACAGGCAAAACTGTATATTAGGTTTCTGAACATTTACTTGCCACAAGCTGAAGCTGGGGCTTTCAAACTTGGTATGCTTGTTCTATATTGGCATATTATGAAATGGCCTGTGGTCTATTTACCCCTTTTTTTTCCCTTTTAAGATCCTATCCCAAGATCAGCAATCATAGAGTGTGATCATCACTTAAAACCAGGCTCCTGCAAGAAGCTAATGACCCGACACTTTTATTAACTTAATTCCATGAACTGCAGCAAAGTTGCTAAGATGTTGTCTGTGTTTAAAAAAAAATTAAAATTTTTTAGTTTGTATCTAAAAATGAGGAGTCGAAAGTGTTTACAAAGAACTCTCTCTCTCTCTCTCTTGCTCTCTCTCTCTCTCTCTCTCTCTCTCTTTTGCTTTCTTTCTCTCTCTCGCTCTCTCTTTCTCACACACACACACACACACACACACACACACACACACACACACACACACACACTCTCTCTCTCTCTCTCTCTGACACACATACACACACAAAAATGATCTTTCTCACATAGCAACCACAAGACGTTACCTGGTAACAGCCTTAGCAACAGAGGTAGCCTTGGAAACAGAGCCTTCCTCATCTGATAAAGGCGGTTCTGGTGAAACATTAGCAGAAGTCAGCAAATGTTTATCATGGCTACAATAAAGGCAAAAATTCTCATCTTTACAGAAGAGATGTGAACACTTGCACATTCATAAAGTGATTTTATAAATATCTAAATCTAATATCAGATTAGATGAGCACTCAGAGAGTGCAGACCTCCACCAAGGTAGTGTAATCTATAAACTTCAATTCACGAATCTCGTAATGTTAAAAAAAATCCTTCCAAACACTTCATTGGCCCAAAACAAACAAACAAAAAAAGTAAAGGTGACAGAAGTGAGACGTTCGTACTCTGTAGGCTGAAACGCTCAGACCCTGAGCTGCTCTCTTCTATAGGAGTCACCACTTTCATTCTGAGACTCAACTTCCCATCACCCCCCTGTGCAGTCATCTCCTCTCCCTCTGCACTCTCTTCGACTGAAATCTCACTGGTCGCCATTGTTGTCTCCCTGGAAACATCGGCTTCTGTCCGCTCATGGAACACACTTGTCTCTGCTAAAAAGATTGTAATCAACAGCGTATCAGTTACAGAAATGGGTGTATCGAACTATCTGCATCTCTATTCAGAATTGAGTTCCATGATGTGAATACAGCTGTTACAATAACAAACAACAGGGAAGCCCACCAATAGGAGTGCTGTGGAGCGGTGTGTTTTTCAGCTGTCTGACGGGTGGAGGAGTTGCGCTTGTAGCAGGCCCAATAAGCTCTCCTTCTCTGGGAAGTGTGAAGTGGAAGGGAAGCTCTGTACAGCAAAAAAAAGCCAGTGTTTTGATTTATTAAAAAACAATAATGGAAAAGGAAGCAATAGCAAAGCATCTACTTCAACCCCCAGCTGATGGAGGTCAAAATACAGAACGTATGAAGCTCTGCAGCATCATATCGCCGACCTCCTGATGAAACCTGCCATCTCCATTTTTGATTGTTTTTTTTCAGGAATGACAAAAAACTGAATGAAAAGTACAATTAATGATCATACAGTGACATATATATATATATATATATATATGTGTGTGTGTGTGTGTGTGTGTGTGTGTGTGTGTGTGTATTTACCCCAAAGCAGCTAGATGGAGGCACCAGCTTTTTCAAGTAAATGCAGAGGGTTATCTTAATTTAAATTCATGCATAATCTCCTTTTGACCAAAAATGGAGATAGAACGTTTCAGCAGGAGGTCGACGATATGAGGCATTTCAGTATTATAATCTCATAGTAAACCACTAAGATATAATAAGAACACCAAACAAGATGCATGTTTGTTTTCCCTATTGATGTTCATTCAGTATTAAAAAAAAATAAAAAATAAAAAATAATTTTAAAAAAACAGTTAGTGAGTGTGCATTATAATTTTTTAGATATTAACATTGAGGGGGAAACACTTAAAATGTTTGCATTTCTCATTACGAAAGGTGATGGATATTCTAATAACCTTTATATCAACACTTGATTTGTACTTCGTATGAACTCCTCGGCTTGTGGGTCAAATTAGCTGGAACCTTAAACTTTACCACTCTGCCATAAAACATTCAGATCTACACCAAACTTGACTTGAATGTTTACTAATGAAGTTTACTAATCATTTACTCCACCCTTCTTCCTGTCTTATGTATCTTATTTGATTTTTTTTTTGCTGCTTTGTTCACACTGGGAAAGAGAAATTAACTATCAATTAACTAAAATTGTAATGACAAGTCCACAGCCACTGTACAACCTGGCTCAACTAAAAATATCCAGCCCATAATATCCATGAAGCAATTAGAACTGAGCAGGAATGCAATGTTAATGTCAATTTTGCTGAAAATTTAACTTCACTTTGTTACTATGTGTAAACAAAATACTGCAAACATGGATCACGCCACTGAAGAAAATCTACTTCAGATGTTTGACCTTGCTGTGACCTTTAACCTGCTTGGATGAATCCCAAACAAAATCGAGTCAGTTCATCTGCAGGTTGCAGTAATAATTCCTTTAAGCATTTTGCCACTTGTTTTTTGATATAGCGCTCTAACAAGAACCTCAGACAAACAATCCAAGACCATCTAGTGGCTGAAGGCATAAAAAGAGGACAAGATAGTAAAAAGTGCACAAGGACCATTTATTCACTCATTTATTCTGAGAACCTAGGGTTGTGGGGAGGCTGGAGTCTATCTTGGCCGACATCGGGTGAAGGCGGGGTACACCCTAAACAGCTCACCAGACCATCGCAGGGCAACACACACACACACACACACACACCTAGGGGCTAGCCTAATGTGCATGTCTTTGAAATATAGAAGGAAACCAGAGTACCTACAAAAAGACCACATAACCACAAGGAGAACATGCAAACTCCACACAGAAACGCCCTCCCCATGCCAAGAAGATTCTTGCTGTGAGGCTTGTATTAATCCTACCTCCAGAGCTGTCACTCAGGCTTTTGTTGGCCACACCAAGGACCTGTGATCCTCCACTGGGTGCTCCATCACTGGTCTGTGTGTTACTGGCATCAGCTATAACAGCCATCTGCAAATTCTGGCCCGAGCTGTTTGGCTGGGAGCCCGTGAATTTTTTGGCAGGCTCGAGATGCTCCTTCGGGGATGCTTTGACAGGCTGTGAGGAACTTATGAAAATTGGTGACCTTTCGACACGCCCCCGTTCCTGAGAGACTCTCTCACTCTCCTCCAGGACTATGACACTGAAGCTCTCCTCATCCTTGTTGCCTGCAGGTTGGGGAACTTCCTCTCCCTCCTCCATTGGCTCCGGAGTGTCAATCTGGCTCTGAGAAAGCGCCAGGCCGAATCCTGAGCCTGCGGTTCTGCACGTGCTTTCTACCTCTCCTTCATCCATTCTCTCCTCATCAGCCTCCTGCTTAGTGTTGCAAATACTGTCAAGTCGATGACTCTGGGATATGGGCTGGCTCAGGTTTTGGTCATCATCAACTACGTGTTCTTCTTCATCCGGATTATTCTTGTGAGAGAATATAACAGACTGGGACTGGGATTGAGATGGAACAGGAGCTGTGCTAGTGGGTCTCCCGGTCTGTTCTTTGCTTTGTGAGTCGCTACTCAAAGCCAGAGCCTTATCCAAACCTCCTTCATCCTTCTGCTGAGAGGCGACCTTGTCCGAAATACACGGAATCTCCTGAGATTTAGAAACGCTGTCGTTTATTTTCCCATTTTGTCCCGTTGAAGACTGAGAGGACATCTTTTGCGAGGAACACTCTTCATTCTCTGTACTTTTCGGGTCAGGCTCCTGGGAAATCCCTTGTAAATTAGCAGCTTTATCAAGGCCACAATCCATGCTGCTTTTGCCTGTTTTCTCATTGTGGTGCGCGGGGACCGAGTCGCTCTCATCTTCTCCTACAGGCCCTTCTATTTCCTCAATCTGTGTGGCCTGGCTGTCATCGTCCACAGTGAACGCTTGTGTTTTCTTATTAAAAACACTATTTTCACTCTCCAGCTCCAACTGGAAACACGCAGCCACTTGAGAAGGCTGGGAAGTGGCAGGTTTTTTGAACTCTTCTGCATCGAGGATTGCAGAAGGACTTTCTCTTGGAGATTCCTTTTTCTTCAAAACCTCCAGACCTTGACTGCAGACCCCAGATTCTACGGATGGCGTAGGCACAAAAACATCCTATTTGGGATTAATAGCACGTTAGTTAAAGAGAAGAGATCACGGGTTTTTACCACATTTTTATACGCTTAAATCTGGTTGGTTTTTGGGATGGGCTTCATCAATTTCTAACAGATCATTCACAAAAAACTTAATAGCAAATAAGCCATATAACCTTAAATTAATATAGATATAGGCAATGCCTAAAAGCGAAGCTCCTGATAAGCATCTCTATTGACAGGAAGCCAATCTCACTGAACTTATGCAATTTAAATTTTTGTCGTTTGGATGTAAAAAAACAAACAAAACCCAAAACACTTTCTTAGTATACATTCCTGGATGTCTGCATGTGCTAAGATCCTGCCAAAAAGTGAACAGTCAAACAGTATGATGCATATGGACAGACACCCAACCAGAGGTAGCCTAACTAGCCATAAAAACATCAAGTGGATGGATTCTTATGTACGGTGCTCTGCTCACGTGGCACTTTAAGAAATATTTAAAGAGTACGGTAAGGAGTAAGTTATCGGTCATCCTTGCAGCATAATTTTTGCTGTTATGTAATACGGTTAAGCAATGTAGATGCTTATTTTGACATAAATTACCATAAAAAGCACAAAAAATAATTTTATCCCGTGGGTTACTAGTTAGGACTGAACTGCAGTTGTTAGCAGCTTAGCAGTCGTTTTTCCCCAGAAGTGATATCAACACATTGGGCGGGGTTGACGTCTTGTTGAGACAGTGAGACGTCGCACTCTAGTGACTCGTAAGGACAAGAATGCTGCCAGAGAGGTGCGTGACAGTACGTCCAAAATGGCTTATGCAGCTAACATTCTGCCAACTTGGCTTTCCTGTCTTCAGGTGGTTTAGGAACAAAAAGAAATGTTTTCCGCGATCTCTGCGCTTGTTGTTTGTGCAACTCAGCACTGGCCAATAATGTGTTATGCTACTCGGGTCAGTAATGTAGCCCAATCATGTTTTATTCTTGTAGCTCAGCAAATCAGCCAGTGATTACAACGTGAAAATGAAAGTCTGCATGTAAGTGTTTAACTGATGTGAAAAGTCTTACATGTGAAAATTCAGGCTGTGTTGGCAAGGACAGGCTTTTCTCCAAAGCCAAACTAGGGGAATTTGGGGATGCTACGTTTGTCATCGTGGGCTTTGGGACAGGATCCACATCCATTGGTTCTTCCTGCTCTTTTTGCGTTTGGTAATTAGAGGTCCCAGAGCCGTCTTTTGCTGGTTCTGCAGCATTGTTAATATCTGAGTGGAATTTAAGAAGAAATCAATAGTTATATACAATATATTTCTATGTTTATCGAAGGAAGGTATCTTACCTAAACCCCCTCTCCATATCTTAAGTCTTACCTTGCTCGTTCTCCTGCGCTGTGGGTGAATTGGGGACAATGATTGGTGTTTGACTCAAGTTGTCCTGGGTGGCTGCTAAAAAATCGACAGACTGCCTATTGCACAAGAAAAAAGGAACTTCTTAAACTTGGTTTGTGTTCATCATTTATGCTCAGAAGAATGTTTGAAATACTGAAGAAGCAATTACTAGCATTAGTTTATCTTACTGTGACAGGCTCTCCTGCACCAGCGTTCCTTGACCAGACAGATGCAGAAGGCGGAGGCTGTGAGCAGGAGTGCATACTGAATCCTCCGGCTGCTGATTCTCCAGCTCGGTTACTGTGCTGTCAACCTTCGGTCCTGGAAAAACAAAAAAAAGCATAAAAACGAACAGTGTAATTATGTCAACAAAATGTCTACACTTACTGAAATGTACATATCCTAAAATGTATAACTAAAAGGCACTTCCTGGTTGGTGTAGAACAAAATTTATATCTGGAAGAAACGTTATTCGTTATTTACTCCAAGAAGGTTATGTTTAATCCTCGGGTTGTGTATTTCTCGGTTTGTTATCAGGATTATGCAAAACGTTTTGGGCAGATTTTCATGAAACTTCTACCAGAGGTGGTGCTTTGGACAAGGAAGACTCCATAAAATTTTGGAAATGATCCGAATTAAATTCTGGATTCAGGATTTTAAATGTAAAAAAAATAAATAAATAAAAAAAATATTGGACATGTTGGATCTTTTTGGGGAATACTGAGCACGGCAGGGGTTTGCACTCTCCAAGAGCTCCTGTTGAATGTTTCAGTTTACACATTTTTATAGTATAATTAGTATAAATATCTGTTCTGAAGAGGATATTACTTGTGAGTACATACATTTCAGCAAGCATTTATAACATGATTATTACATTATATTTTACTCTGGTCATTAGCTAATATTGTATATTTTAAGTTAATCTTTGGGTTTCTGTCTGAAGATGTATCACAGGATTTCAGTCAGATCACTAACTAACACTGAAAAACATCACTGAAACATTAAAGTGTCTACAAAATACAGTGAGGACACGAGTGAAAATGAATTTTATTACAACAATTTTCATCACAAGCTACATGTGACAAAAACTTAACGAAACGTAAAAGATCTGAACTATTTAAAAGAATTTCACTTTTAGTACATCCCCTTTTTACTTGAATAACAGTGTGCACTTGAGCTGACAAAGACCCCACAAAACATTGTGATGCGTTTTAGATCTTATTCATCAGAGCCATCAGTACACATGCATACAAGAGATTAGGCATCAGGGAAATTTGATCTTCTGTACAAAGCACTTTACTTGGTCAACATCAAAATTGCGTCTATTTAAATAGGGAGCTAAAAATAGTGCAAAATTATAAATTGCAAATATTTTAATTTAATTTGTCTAATAATTACTGAGTAGTGGGAAAGGGGTATGATTAAAAAGGCTCATGCCTATTCCTACTCATTCATTCATTCATTAATTTTCTGAACTGCTTAAGCCTAATTAGGGTCGCGGGGAGGCTGGTGCCCATCTTAACTGACTCTGGACGAGGGCAGAGTACACCCTGGACAGCTTGCCAGGTCATCGCAAGGCAGAAACACGCTGACGGCAACCCAGTGGCTTACTCTTTACGAACGACAGCAATGGTCCTTTTCATGCCTCTCACCACAGACAATGAGAGACATGCTTTGATAACACACTGGGGGGGTGATAGCTGCACTGGGGGGACAGCAGTGACAACCATAAATTGGGTTGCTGTCAGCATGTTTCTGCCCTGCAATGGCCTGGCAAGCTGTCCAGGGTGTACTCTGCCCTCGTCCAGAGTCGGCTGAGATTGGCACCAGCCTCCCCGAATACCCCAACTGCGATTAAGCAGTTCAGAAACCCGGTGACAGTGGGGCTTGAACCCCCGACCTTTCGATCAGTAATCCACCACTACCCTGCCTATTCCTAGTGCTTTTCGTTAATAGTGTAATGATATTTACTCTTATTATGGTGTTATTTATTTTCACATGTTCAAAATAAATCCTACATTCTGTCATTCAAAAGATATCAGGCATTTACTGCAATTATTTTAATTATCTCAAAATTAATTTAAGGGCAGCCTGGTGGTGTAGCGGTTAGTATGTCCACCTCACAGCAAGAAGGTGCTGGGTTCGAGGGCGTTTCTGTGTGCATGTTCTCCCCGTGCTTACATGGGTTTCCTCCGGGTGCTCTGGTTTCCTCCCACAGTCCAAAGACTTGGACAATAGGCTAATTGGCTGTTCCAAATTACCAATAGGTGTGAATGTGTGTGTGGATGGCTGTGTGGGTGTGCTTTCCCTACGATGGACCAGTGAGCTGTTCAGGGTGTTTCCTACGCTCCAAAAGGATTAACGGGCACGGCAAATGAATGAATGAAAATGAATTCAAAATTTATTTCTAATATAAACAAGAAAATCCCAGATTTTCACTGTGATCGTATACTTTTAAACCCTTCAATAGTATATACATATTATTATTATGGCTGGTTGGTGTATATGATATTGCTTCTTTTGATTTTCTTTACTTAAGACAAAACAGTTCTCACCTTTATTGCACTTCCCTTCCTCTGTATGAAAAAAAAAATCAAGGAACTGGGATACTATAACATTTAAGTGATGCATTTAAATTATACTATAGATATATAAAAGAACTCAGCAGCTCTAGCAACTCTAACAAACTCTAACTACATTTATGAACTGAGTAAGTTTTCAAAAAACCAGTCACTGAAAGAAACATTTTTGTTCCAGATAATTTCCTTCAGCTTTTGTCACAGACTTCTATAAAAATCTGTTTATATCAGAAAGACGTCTCATAGATTCTTACCACTCCTCTCTCCATCAAACAGATCATCCTGGGATGACATAATTTCTTCATCTTCCGCTTCCACAGACTCTGATACTTGAGAGTGGAGTATGGCCTGAATACTCAGCTCTCTGCCTTCTCTCTTCTGTTGCACCAAGGCACTGCTGGAGCTCACCTCTGGCCTAAAGAGAGAGAGAACCTTAAAAACAACAAAGACGACATGTTATCAAAAATGTGTTCTGTGTATTTCAGATCAGCATCTTACCTTCTAAATCTGTCATCTTGACTGTCTGATGCCTTAGAGGTGCTTTTCAGTGCAGCTGGAGAGCACAGAAAAGGAAGCTAGAATGTCAGTAAAGATGAAGGATACTATGGTAGAAGTGAGTGTACTGGTCATTTAGACTTACTTTGGTTGGCTGTTTTCTGGTTGTCTGCTGGTAGGTTTGCAGGCGTGACATCCATATCTTCGTCACCACTCTCTATATTCTGTCCATCTGTATTTAATCCCTGACTCTCTGAGAGCTCTAGAATGCCAAACTGAGACACCCCCTCTGAACACACACAGAAAAAAAAGCATTTCTCCAGTTCATAAAAATACAGATCACAACAACATTGGGGGTTTTTTTGTTTGTTTTTAACTCACCTTTTGTTTGCGCACAGTGAGTGGTGGAATCCGCTCCAGACTCCATGTCCTCTTGGTTACTTTTGTAAAAGGAAAAACATTCACCAATAAGGAAAGAATATTAAGTTTGTAGTGTTGATGCAGGGGGGGAAATGAGGATTATTTTCATGCGCTTTTTTTGAAATACCTTTTTGTATTTGGAAGGGAGCAAACTTCAAAAACTTGACTTTGCTCTGCAGCTGCTGAACTCAGATTAGACGGGAAACAGTCTACAAAAAGGAAAAAAGATTGTAAACTATGCTAAAACGAGAAGTAGAGATTCTAAAGATGGATTAACAATCACATACCAGTGTCTAATATACTGTTATTCTTTTCAGTCTGGCTGTCAACCTCTGCACATCTGCTTTTAGAAGGCGAAGCAATCAGTTCCTGGACCAAAAACAAACAAAGTAGCAGAACCTCTTAAATTAACAAAACTGAACAACAATTCACAGGGGGCTTGGCAGTGTAGTGGTTACAAGATCCGAAATGTCCGGTATGCAAAATAAGCCCTTTTGCGATGTATTCTTACCTATGTATCGCTATTTCTACCAACGTTTACCTTACTTCTGTCTGACTTCTGCAGATTCGTCAGGACAATAAATCTAATGCTAATTTATAAAGTGTAAGACAGTTAAAATAAGCGTGGCAGGTAGACCCGTGTTTATGTGTATCAGTAACAAGTTAACATGACTGTCTGTGCTATCTGGTGACAGTAACCCAGTCTGTGCTAGCAGTGATTAAACCCAAAGCTGTTTAAAATTTAAGACTAGTTTTTCTCCTTATTTATTTTACACTGCGCTTTTTGCAGTTCTATATGTTTGTGCTGTGTTTCATTGTAACACTCATGATGTTACATGTTATGAAATATTTAGGTTGGAATGTGGAATATGTTAAACCTGTTAGATTAATTTTAAATATAACACCAGAACCTGGAGAGGGAGTGTTTCATGCTTTTTACTCTGAAAACCCTGAAAATAAGTTATCAGAAAATTGCTATGCAAACCTCAGCAACTGCTACACAAGAAAATTATTTCGGGAACCTGAGTTAGCATGTTCGCCTCAGAAGGTCCCAGGTTCAAGTCCCGAGCTCGGGTGTTTGTGTGGAGTGTGCATATTCTCCCCGTGCATGCATGGGTTTCTTCCAGGTACTCCAGTTTCCTCCGACAGTCCAAAAAACATGCACATTAGCCTAACTGGCTGTTCCAAATTTCCCCTAGATGAGAAGGTGAGTGTAAATGGCTGCATGTATGTGTTGGCCCTGTAATGTTCTGGAGAGATGTTCAGGGTGTACCCCGCCTTCGCCCAGTGTCACAGGCATCGCCATAGGCACAGCCTCCCCACGACCCTAATAGGATTAAGCCGCTCGGCAAGTGAACGAGTGAACAACAGTTCAAGGTTGCAGTCACGGTAAATTTAGGCAACCTTACCAGCACTGGGCTGTGGGAGGTGGGCTGGAGGTTGGAGAGACGGCGGGAGAGCAGGGCTCGGTAACTGCTATCAGGGTCGTCCTCCAAGGCCACGCTGTCGGGTTGGGAGTCTTCGACAATAAGGCAGGGGTTCTCAGTCTGAGGCAGACTCGAATCCAGATCACTTCCACCTGGATCCATGTGGCGGCATCAGGGTCAGCAGGGAACTGCATTAAGAGATTTAAACACAGTTCAGTGATGGAAAGTGGGAGGGGCACCACTTGGCTCAACCACGTGATACAGCAAGACCCAGGGCCCGGGTAGATATACACAAAGCATAATGTGTGGTATGAGCACCTGAAAGATTGATCACATCCCAAACACATGGAGTATAGGTTATAAATATCTCAAATAACAACCCATGAAGAAAAAGGTCATTCAAAACACAACACCATGAACTAATTCATGCTTTTGTAGATGTTCTTTCAGCCAATACTCTGTCCCTGTAACAAATTACCCCTCAAAAATACACTGCAGTCAATGTTTTTAGCAAACTGTAGCTTTTTAGTCTGATAAGGGTGTCATTTAAACAGCTCCTGCACTGAAACAGACTAAACACTGCTAGCCAGCTAACGCTAACCGTCCACGCAGAGATTTAATGCTGGGAAAATCTCCTCTATCTATTCAATAAATGATTCAAAAAGGATACCTTTACTGTGTGTGTTACTTTTAGTCATCCTGAACTGAATCTTTTTACATCTGTGCAACACAAAACATAATAAACAGAGCAGTGCGTGCTGTTTTCTTGGCCAGCTATTCCTCTCCGTTCATCCCGCTGCAGTTCAGCGGCAGAAGGCCAGAAACACAAACAGGTGATTGGATAAAACCCTGCTAGGAAGCATAAAAGCAAGACCAGCGATTTGCTGAACTGGGAAAGGACACCCAATCATTGATTAGAAACCCCACTAAGCCCGCCTTACAACAACAACTACACCGCTGATTGGCTTAACATTTCATGGGTGGGGTTCTCTGTTCGGTATTTCTTTTTTGTTTTGTTTTGTTTTGTTTTGTTTTAATTACAGCATATTAATCCTAATAATTTTAAATATAAACAGTAACGAAACAGTTAAATCATTTCCAATCATGATGGGGATTTCAACAATGTGTAAGAAGCAGTTAGAGCACGTACAATTTTAATTATAGGGTTATAAATCTCTTATTAAATTGCTCAGGTTATCCTGAAATCATAATAAGCATCATCAGCTCTAACATGTTTCATATTTATTTATATTACTTCCTGTTTTGCCATAAATAGAAAATAATATATACATAAGAAGTCATTAATTTTAATGTCACCATTATCTTACATTCGCTCGTTTAGAGCCCCCTTGGTTCTGACTCATTTTAAAGGTAGTATCAACATATCTGGCATTATTATCATAACAGAACAAAACCAGGACTTAAAGGGAACATAAATACATATAAAAAATACATATAAAATTAAACAGTGGCATTTTTTCAGACTCACCCATGAATGAGGATGAATTTGTCTTTTTATGAATTTGTCTTTTTATGTGTGAAGCAGGAGAAAACTATAGATTTATCACTTGGAATCAGTGGGGGAAAATAACATGGGTAGAATATTTTCTACATCCTTAAAGGGGTAAAGCAGTTAATGATTGGATAAAACAGAGTGTTTACAGTTCATTGGTTGAAAGGTTGATACAGTGCCTTTCAAAACAATTCACACCCCTTAAAAAAACCCGGCTTTATTTATTTATTTATTTATTTATTTTATTATTTATTTTTATTTTTTTTTACCTATTTTGTTACATTACAAAATGTTTTTTTTAAACTGAATTTTATGTGATGGTTCCGCACAAAATAGTCTAAGTTGGTGAAGTGAAATGAGAAAAATATATATAAAAATCTGAAAATTGCCATGTGCATATGTATTCACCCCCTTTATTATGAAGCCCCTCAAAGGTTCTGGTGCAACCAATTACCTTCATAAGTCACATAATTAGTGAAATGACGTCCACCTGTGTGCAATCTAAGTGTCACATGATCTGTCAGAATAAACACACCTTTTCTGAAAGGCCCCAGAGGCTGTAACACCAGTAAGCGAGAGGCATCACACCACGAAGACCAAGGAGCTCTCCAAACAAGTCAGGGACAAAGTTGTTGAGAAGTACAAGTCAGGGTTGGGTTATAAAAAAA
>JBCNYH010000014.1:11394042-11405666 GCA_039654325.1 Tandanus tandanus
TATATATATACTGGGCCTCACGGTGGCACAGTGGTTAGCATGTCTGCCTCACAGCAACAAGGCCCGGGTTCATTTCCTCGGCTCGAGCATTTCTGTGTGGAATTTGCATGTTCTCTCGCGTGCTTGCGTGGGTTTCCTCCCACAGTCCAAATCATGCACTTTAGGCTAATTGGCGGTTACAAATCACCCCTAGGTGCGAGAGTGAGTGTGAATGGTTGTATGTGTGTTGCCCTGCAATGGTGCGGCGAGCTCTTCAGGGTGTACCCCGCCTTCGAACAGAGTCGGCTGAGATGGGTGCCAGCCTCCCCGTGACCCTAATTGAGATTTAGTGGCTTACAAAATGAATAAATATTTTATTTAGTAAGGTATTAGGCTTGGGATTGTATAACTAAAATCTCAGCACAAGTTCCTGCAATACAGTTCATTCACAATTATCATCACTCTGAAACCATCTTCAGTAGAAGTGTGCTGTTTTGTTTTTTTAACAGCACAGAGTCTCTCCCTGCGATCTTAGCCTCGTCAGTTAATTGTGTTAATAATTTTATTTGTAGTGTTGGTAAAGCCATGACTCCTGAAGTGCAGTAGGGAAAACTATTTTACAAAAGGTTATTTCTGACTTATAGTAAGGCGCTTCTCCATCTGCCGCAGCATCAGTTCCCAGGATCTGCCCAGTACTGGATATCACATGACTTACTGTATTAATGTGGTTGTTTTAGCTGCAGTGTATTTTGATCTGGATCAGTAATGCTGATGCATTGTTATGGTTGCTGGAGAACACCAGTAAGTAAAGTTTGTGTCTTCATCTTCAAGTAGCTTATGAGTCTTATGAAAATTTACTGAAATTAAACAATGCCTGCTCATATTTCCAACCTTCAGAGGTTCAGTATGGCTGAGCCTGTGGCTACTGTAGCCTCAGATTCCTCATTCGGCTGTCAGGGAACCTGGCATGGTATTTTGCTGTTGTAGCCCATCCTACTTCATGGTTTGACATTTTGTATATTTTGAGATGCTTTTCTGCTCAGTACAATTAGAAAAAGAGCAGCGATTTGAGTTACTGTAGCCGCCTTGTGAAAACAAACCATTCTGACCATTCTCTTCTGACTGTTCTCATCAATAAGGCATTTCCATCTACATAAATATTGCTCACTAGTTGCTTTTCTGTGTGATTTTCACAGCATTCTGTGTGGAAACTGTTGTATGTGAAAATAACAGCAGTTTATACTTAATTACTCAAACAAGCTCATTTGACACGAACAATCATGCCACACTCAATGTCCCTGACATCACAGTTTCCCCTAATAATGATGTGTGGTGTAATTTTATACATTGTCCTGTTGGAGCTTGATTGAATAGTTGAATGAATTAGCAATTGTACAGGTCTCCCAAACAATTACTGACTTCAGAACGGTTCCGTCATTTCAGGAATCCAATATGGCAGCCATTTTACAAGATAATAGGCAAAATATGCTAAGTTCCACAGTATTGCTACATATTTGTCCAGAAAAACTTGATTAGTATGACTATTTATGTTCTTATTCATTAGTCATTAGTATGACTATGTTTGTTCATAGAAATACTGAAAAAACATATGATAGGTATGTTAACTATGTCAGAACTCAAGAGCTATGAAAATGTTAGCGTCCGTTCTCCTTCTGTCACTGTTTAACATAGGCAAATGCTTTTCATATTATAAATCAGATAACTGTGGTTCTTTTTCAAGATGGTGTATGGCTAACTGCTCAAAGATTAGAAATGCTTGAATTTTTTTGTGGGTTTTTTTGGGATTTTGAAGGCCTTCATGCATGGAAGGCAATTTATAACATGGCAAGTATCTACTATGCTTTGGTGGGTAAATGGGTTCACTGAGTGTTCTAGTTTCCTGAAGATGCATGACAATTTCAGAGTTTTCCTTCCGCTAGATGAACTGCCTTTACCCAGCTATTGAGCTTCATCTGCCCAGAGGAACTGGACAGAGATCAGCTGTTTTTATTTATTAATTTATTTATTTAACTTAAATTTTTTATTTTTTTATTTTTTATTTATTTTTTTTTTTTATGGCCGTTTTTGGTGCGCTGGCAACAGCGACAATCTTGAAAAAAAATGGAGCCATATTGGAATTTTTCAATAGTAACTCACAAAGTATATTCAAAACAAATTTCATGCTTGTATCATCAACAGAATGATTCTGGCCAAAACTCACATTTAGTTGCTCTACTATGAGGCTTTAGGGGATAATCCTGTAAAATCTGATTCTCTTCACAGTGTGGCATAACAACACCAACACCAATCTTCACACGTGTGTGTTTTTTACCTACACACACACACACACACACACCCACACCCACACACACACACCCACCCACACCCTTATTTCCTGTGCAATATTTATGCCGACTTCCCATCAATCTCTCTTATGACTGCTGACACCTCCTATATCTGCACTGTGATGAATTATACATCCTTTCCACTTCCAATTCTTTTCCCGTAAATAAAAATTTTAGTAGCCTGTTTCCACCAAAATCCCACCTGACACTCTCTCTTTTCGTCATTCGGCTTTCTCCCCATTAATGCAGTTCACGTGAGGCTCCATCAATATGTAGTAGAGCCTGTAAGGGCATCAGGGGTGTTGGAGCAGAAATCAATGACACTCACCACTGGAGGCTCCTTTCTAGACAGCAGGGATCGGGCTCTTTTTCAGTTGTCTGTCTTTTAAAGTCAGCAAATCAAAAACAGTCTTTAAACATGTGTGATGAATTTTAATATACATCCTTCTTTATCCTGTGATCACCTTGAAGCAATGGCAATACACTAACCACAATTCTAGTGTGTGGGTGGTCTCAAAGGAATTAGTAGTGAGGCAGGTTGTGAGTAACAGCTACGCACTGTCATGGCAACGCTCTGCGATGTTTTATAGGCTGCATGCAATAATTCTGCTCTGAGGAACGCACTTGAGTAAAAGAGGCAGTTAATGAGCAGAGAAGAGGAAGTAGATGGAGAAATAAAGAGGGACCATACACCGCCAAGACTCAATGTTTTGAGGCCTTGACACTAGAGTGGCTCTTTCTCTGAAGCCAGTGAGTTTTGTAGCAAAAACTGGAGCTACAAACCTGACCTTAAATGACCTGCCTCAGAAATTATTTACTGCCTGAACTTTTAAAAATGCAGGATATAATTGAATAGGCAGCACTGATGGTACCAACAGGGTGCATAGTACATAATGGTAAATATGAAGAGGTCATTAACAACAACATAAGAGGAAATACACTGGTACTGTATTTCTCTTAAAGGTGCCCATTCGCTAGTGACAAGCCTATGTGGTTTATTTTTCATTATCAGCTCATTTTGGCTGAATGCAAAGGTTTCCATGTGAAACCACCCCATCTCATGGGTTTAGTATCTCTTATTCACCTGTTTTACATCATATTTTGGTTCTGCGTCTGTTTACAATAACAATGACAAGACCCTCTCACACACACTCCCTCTCTCTCTCTCTCTCTCACATACACACACACACACACACACACACACACACACACAGAGGGGGAGAGACAGAGAGAGAGGGCGACTGAAAGAGAGAGAGAGAGACAGACAGACAGACAGACAGACAGAGATTACATTCGACATAAAACTTACAGATTTTATTGTTGTAGTTCTGCACGCTCACTCGCCCCAAGATGGCAATGTTTTCTAATATCACTCCACCTAATGTAGGGGTCACTGACACTCACATACAGGAGCAACCAAATGGTTTCAGAAAGACATTGTGGCCAATTCCATTTTATTTCCAAGAGATAACACTGTATTTCATCGTTCACTCTTACTCATTCGCCAAACCGCTTAATCGTACTAGGGTCACAAGAAGGCTGGATCCCATCTCAGCCAAGACCGGGTACACTTTAAATAGCTCGCCAGACCTTCGCAGGGTATTTCATGTTTATTTAATGTGCCTACTGAGTGAAGAGGCGACTTAAAGGCATGTGTAAAACATTCACCCAGTGTGTCTGTGGTTTCTTCTGAGCTCTTTGACTCCCTCCTACCTCCCAAAAACATACTGGTAGGCAGGCCTTGGTCTAGACTTCTCAAGTAGGGTGAGTACATTTTCACACAGTTTACTATAGAAAGCCCTCCATCAAAATATAAAGGGATACAGTGAAATGAGAATGTGATTAAGTGCACACATGGATATTTCTAGCAACTAATGATAATCTATTTTGACAGATATTTTCTTCTACTACCTCAGCAGCAGCTTGATTTTTCAATTAATCATTATTGTGTGCATTTTTGATTGACATTGGATTCTATATCTTGATTTCATATCTGATTCTACAACAGTCCACGTCTATGGTTTTCGAATGAATGTCTCTAATATAGCTAGTGTTGTCCTGTCTTATGTTGAGTGACTTTAGAAGAACATGGCAACCCTGCCCTGAAGCACTGGGCTCGGGTGTTTCTGTGTTTGCATGTTTTCCCCGTGTGTGCGTAGGCTTCCTCTGGGGCCTCCGGTTTCCTGCCACAGTCCAAAGACATGCACATTGGGCTAATTGACTGTTCCAAATTGCACCTTAGGTTTGAATAATTGTGTGTTTTGGCCCTGTGATGGTCTGGCGAGCTGTTCTGGGTGTACCCCGCCTTTTAGTTTAGAAAATGAGTGAGTAGTTAACATGTTTGATAAGTCAGATCTTTGGACAAAGTTGCTCCCCAAATTCACACATGGGATCCTGCATTTTAATCTAAATGTAGTGAAATAAGGCTAATGAACCTAATAAGCTAAACAGTATAGCTAAGAGTTAATAACTGAGTAAACAGTTTGTAAAAATACAACATCACACACGGACCTCATAGGCACGACTTTGTGGGTAACACAGTTTGTTAAATATCACATTGAGTTAGTATTAAATATCTAGCTCAACGATAGCAAACTTTGTGCTGAGGATGAAAGTGATTATGGATACGAGTAATAATTCCAGCTCTGGAGTGCTCTTTTTAATAGCTAACAGTTTTAGAGATGTTATACAAACCACATAATCTGTTTGAAACTCGAAAGTCCTTTAACACCCTTTTAAAGGCACACAACATTACATCTAATTTAATCCCTTTTATTGAGTTTGACAATGTGCTCTGATTTACTTTGACAGTAACAGAAATCTGAACTAGTGATCACTGCAAAGTTTGCTGGTATCTCAGATAACTCCCTGAGCATGATTTATTACTTATTTTCAGAGAACAGGCTCAGAAGCACAGAGATACTTCTGTATGTCCTGCTATTTATACTAAATGTGCTTCCTGGCAGGGTTGAACTGCCTGAGGTCACTTACTGGCTCTGAAACATAAAGATATCTTTATAAAGTCAGGGATGTTCAATCTTATCCGCAAAGCACCAGTGGGTGCAGGTTTTCCACAAAGCAGTAGCCACACCTTCCACCTGTTTCAATCACTGATCACCAAAAAAGACTTGATTGCACATTATTGTTTCAATTTTGAAGCTGGGTGGCACCCGTCATGTTGAGACCACCTTGCTTTAAAATCACAAAACGGAGCTGTTGAAAGCCAACATAGCTCGAAACCCCCTGAAAATTTTACTGCTGATGGTCAGAATACCTTAAATTCATATAACTTTACCAATAATTTCACTGATATTTGTAATTAATTAAAAAAAAAAAAAGGTTTTAAAATGAAATGTATATCTTGGGCGGCACAGTGGAGCAGTGGTTAGCATGTCCGCCTTACAGCAAGAAGGGCTGGGTTTGATTCCCGGGCTTGAGCGTTTCTGTGTGGAGTTTGCGTGTTCTCCCCGTGTTTGTGTGGGATACCTCCTGATAATCCAGTTTCCTCCCACAGTCCAAAAACATGTAAGGTAGGCTAATTGGCTGTTCCAAATCACCCCTACATGTGCGTGTGTTGGCCCTGTGGTGGCCTGGCGAGCTGTTCAGGGTGTACCCGATCTTTGCCCAGTGTTGGCTAAGATAGGCTCCAGGTCCTTGCCCAGAGTCAGCTGAGATGGGCACCAGCCTCCCCATGAACCTAATTAGGATTAAGCAGCATAGAAGATCAATGAATGAATAAATTAATGAATGTATGTACATCTTGGATGTCATTATTTCCTTTTCATGCTATTTGAATATAACTTTCAACAGTAAAGTGGTCTTGCCTAGATGGCTGCCTCCTGGCTTTAAAATTGAAACACTAATGTGCAATCTAGTCTTTTTTTTTTTTTTTTTAGATCAGTGATTAAAACAGGTGGAAGGTATAGTTACTGCTTGGTTGAAGTGAAAACCTGCACCCACACTGGTTTGTGCATAATACTGGACATCCCTGATTTAAGTAAACATAATTCACATGATGCTGTTTAGTTTATGCAAACGATTTTACTGCACAGCTTAGAGCATTTCTAAATATCAGTTCTAATTCATTTGCTTTAAAATGACAGAAGTGTAATTTTTCTTGGCAGGATTAGTGTGACTGGAACAGCCAATTACTGACCTCAACTCATTTATAGAAAAAACAGTCATCCAACAGTGCAGAAGATCAACTGGCACAGCAATTATAGTCATAATTAAGATATTTAGAAAATGATCTTAAGTCAAAGTGTCATGTGTTTAGTTCTATTTACACAGAAAGATTATTCATTTATGATATTTTATTCCAGACAGGCCTGCATGCCTCTGTTAACAGACAGCGATGGAAGACTCCAACAGAAAAGACAGACTTTATTAGTCAATGTTCTTGGCAGCTGGGACATATGCTGCCACTCAGTTTAAGAAATAAAAGCATCACGCATATAGATTGGCAGGCTGTTACTGGAGCACAGGTCCACAGGGAAGAGAAGAGTAGGGGGAAGTGAGAGGGATAGAGAACACACCCTGCCTCTTTTTGCTAAGACTCACTGCTGTTTCTCACTGCCTTCTCATCTCATCTCAACCACGAAAGGAGTGTTTTTCCTCCTGCTGTCCTGCGATAGTACTCATTCTCCGCTGCACTTTAAAATAATCCCCCTCCACGTCTCAGTTGGATGACGAAGGTAAGGCAGGAGCTCGGAGCATGCTCAGTATGACTCGCCCATCTTTTCTGATGCTGTGCCCAGAATACTAATCACGATTTGTGGAATACAAAGTCATTATAGATGTCTAGCAGCGACAAAGGTGTAGCCGGTTCTTACTGGGATTAATAATTTAAATCCAATGTGGATTTAAAATATCCTTTTTACCACATAGGTTGCATGTGTAGGATATGATACTAAATATAAATAGACAGACCATAATAACAAAAGAACAAAATGAAGTTGAACACACAAAACACGCAGCATCTTGGGATCAAATGAAATACATATTAATTCATTCATTCATTCATTCGACGAACCACTGAATCCTACTAGGGTTGCGTTGAGGCTGGAGCCTATTTCAGCCGACTCTGGGCAAAGGCGGAATATACCCTGCTCGGCAGTCCATTGCCGGGCAACCCACACAACCATTCACACTTACACCTAGGGGCAATTTGGATCAGCCAATTGGCCTAAAGTACATGTCTGTATACTGTGGGAGGTAACCAAAGTAGGGAGAGCATACAAATTCTACACAGAAATGCCCTTGCTGAGGCCGGGACTCAAACCCAGGACCTTCTTGCTGTGAGTTGGACATGTTAACCACTACATCACTGTGCATGAAAAAAATACATATACAAGTATACTTATAGATCACTGCTTCCTTTTTATTGGTATCTCCCATACCATCCCAGCTTTCTCTGATTTGTGGCTGTACCTTTGGAAAACACCAATGAGTATGTACACATAAATAGTATAAAATGATGCAGCAACTTTTAAAAACGTTTGAAGACGTGTGTGTGATATGACAATAAGAAAATTTAGTGTTGCCTGAATTCTTTCCAAATGAATTTAATGAATTATTTTCATTTTTATGAACTATATGAACATTTAAAAGAATGCTAAAATCAGATAATATTTGTAATAATCATTAAATACACTCATCTCATCAAATTTGCCGAAGCACTTAATTCTATTAGGGTTGTGAGGAGGCTGGAGCCTGCCAGCTTGCCAGGCCATCGTAGGCCCAACATATACATAACCATACACACTAACACCTAGGGGCAATTTGGAACAGCCAGTTAGCCTGATGTGCATGTTTTGGATTGTGGGAGGAAACCGGAGTACCCAGAGGAAACCCTTGCAAACAGTGGGAAAACATGCAAGATCCACACAGAAATGCCTGAGACTGGGAAATCAAATACGTGTAAACATATTTGTAATTTGTAAAAGGTGCTGATGTCTTACAGCACATTCAGTTTACTTCTAGGTTTTGGTTTTGTTGCTTCAGGGGTTCTTCCTCAGTCATTAATCCTATGCTTGTAATTTATTTTTTTTGGTGAACTGAGTATTGTATTGAACATGGGAAGTATTTCTTTATTTCCCTACTCCAATTGTTCTTCGCAGGATATTTACATGTTGATTATATCTATCTGTGCTGAACCCTTCAGCTGATTTTTTTTGGAAAATGCTTTATGTGTTAACCACTGCTCAGTTTTCTCATAATAGCACCCTCGGGTTACAATTAACAAAAGAATCTTAGAGGACCATCTACATCTCATTACATCCCCTGGGATTGGAGGCAGAGGCTGGAAAGGCCACCATGGGCTCAGCTGCATGTGCTGCTGTTCAGTTAATTACATTTACTCAGCACTTTGACAAAACTTAATGACTGTCACTACTGCTCCCTGGAACACTCATGACAATGCCGATGGTACTGACTAATGTCTTGGTGAATTTTTTTGCTGACCCATAGGAGTCATATGGGCTGATATGAGAGTGGTGCGATGGTAATAATATCAGCAGAAAGGCTGGGCAAGGAAAGAATTAATAACCTCTACAGCTCACAAATACATATGCAAATACATATACATATTGGAATATTAGGCAGCCTTGCATTGCACAAATGTTTGTGAACTGTGGTGTTTTATTACAAAGGAAAATGAATTTTAGCCACACATTTGGCCCCAGGCTGTAAAGGCGTCACTGTAAAATTCAGTACATGAATCTACTACATGTTGTGCTGTAGGATCAATACATTGTTGTATGTGTATTGGTGGGAGAGTAACTCGAAATGTTCTAAATGTTAAGTGCTCTACAGCCCAAGAAGGTGTCATAACAAAAAATGTGGAGGTGTAAATAAAGTGTAGCTGGGTGACAAGATGCAGATCTGTGAACATCTCACCTTACTTAGAATTAGCATTCACACCAAAGGTAAAATCTCTGACTGAGACACCAGGCATCATGTAGCCATGGAGCTGTAACCCGTGTAAGGGCGTGTGCCTGTGCTTTAAGAGATCATCAATAATTCAGAGCAGGTTATTGATTCCAGTCCTTTATATCTCTTCTACTTTCACATGAACTCAGAGCATCAGCACAAGGCTGTGGCGTCACCAGACGGCCATTGATCATCCACCACCCCACACCACACACACACACACACACACACACACACACACACACACACACACACACACACACACAGAAACCTGAGATCATTCGGATCACAGTACTAGCACACCAGAGAGTCTGCTTTATGCAGCAGAAAACAGTGTCTCACTGACTGTCAAGGGCAAGCGTGTCTGATCCAACACTGATGGAGAAAATGAAAGAAAATATGTATTTTATGTGTATAAAAATTAAATATTTTCAAATGTAAAGTAATACATAATAAGGATAAGGTGTAAATATTCCAGGCTAATGCAGATACAGCCCTGGGTCTTGTGAGTGGATGATGATATAGTCGACACTAGTCAGCACGTGGATACAGCTTGTCTGACAGCCTGGGTGTGGCAGTGAGACTGCTGTTCAAACACATGTCTGGGATTTGGCTGGGATACTATTTATAATCCTGTAATAATACCATTTTTGATGAGATCTAACACATGCAAGTGCTTGAGAAAATCCCACAGAATACATGGTGTCTTCTTATCCATGGTAAAGTTTTGTGCTCAGGCTAATTTAGCAATACGACCCTTGACTCTGATGTTATATGAGGGTTCTGAGAAGTTTAGAAAACGAATGACTACAGTGCTAAAAACCTGGAAGTTTTCCCAGCACAATACATTACTGGTAGTTATCATAAATCTGATCTTATGGTTCTCTGGTCTGTCTGTTAAAGAAATGCAGTTGAGGAAAGAACACTGATGGAGTCTGGTTACGTGGGATAGATTGAGACAGACCCACCCTGCAGCTGCTGCACTCGACATTAAAATAACAGCACAGTCCTTCTTACCCTTCCTTTGGCAATACAGTTGCAGAAAATAATGACATGCTTGGTGGACAACAGCCCATAATCTCTATAAAGAAGAACAGCAAACAATGAATCACGGCTCTCGGTATAGTCTTGTATAAATTTTTGCTCTGTCTTTGTGAATATACTTTAGGATATTGATAATAAAGTATTGATTAGTAGAGAAGAATGTGTTCATTTCCAGGCCCTCCTTGTTCCTCCACTGACTTAAGTCAATCGATAAAAGGCATGAGGTTTCGCCAACAGGGCTTTAGGATACGATTACAGATTAATTACCTAAAAAGAAGAAACAGCAGACAAACTGGATGAAAGAGATAGAGCCCGAGGTACTCATGTGGCGTGTTTTTTCTCAGAAGTATGGCTTGTTTCAGAGCTTCCTGATCTGCATGACAACCAAGAAACTCACTGCTCCCCTATTTTAGGTCAATCTGTTTCATGTTATTGACCATGAAGGGGGATTTTCAAAGGCATCTCACACAGTCAAGGCACCAAAAATCTGTCACAGTTTCAGTCACAGTAAAAAATTAACTGTGAAATTATTTTTAATAACAGTAAAAAACAGCGGCATTGAGAATTAGAGGTTTTTGAAGAAGGCAACCCACAATGAGGTAAATAAAGATGAAAATCTGTGGTTGCACATATATTTGTTGCCCAGTTCCTCATAAAGAAAGGGTACTAAACTGTACTATTCCTTGCCATCGGTGTGGTACCATTTTGCACCTTTAGTATGTACTTTTTACATAGAAAGGTGCATACAGGTTAGTTTACCTTTAAAGCTTTACTCTAAAAGGTAATTATGGTCCAATTATGTACTTTTCATTTACATTTGCATTTATGGCATAAGGCAGACACCCTTATCCAGAGTGACTTACATAAGTGTTTTAAATATTTTTATATATAAATATACAGTAGTGTGCAGTGAAGATTATACACCACCACTTTTGTCTAAATTACTTCTCAATAATTTCTTTGGTGAAAATGTATTGAACAATGCTATTGTAGCCAATGAGAACCAAAAAAATCATTCCGATAAGAATATTAAGGTAAAAGTATGGCTTATAAACAAAAACACCTAAAATACCAATTTTTCATAAACATTTTATTTTTTTAACTTTTGCATAGCATGAATGAACTTCAGACCATATGGAATGGTTTAGCGAGTGAAGAAATTCAAAATATGTGAACACTATGCCTGAAAGGTTAAATGCTGTAATCAAAGTTAAGGGTGGTCACACTAAATATTGACTTTTTTCTTTAAAAAGAGACTTTTATTTTTGTTATTACTATATATTGTTGTTTGTTTACTTATTCTCATCAATATGATCCAATATTACA
>JBCNYH010000014.1:11412161-11432425 GCA_039654325.1 Tandanus tandanus
ACACACACTCACACACACACACACACACACACACTCTCACATACACACACACACACATACACGCACAACAATTAAAAATGTTTTCACATTTTCAAAACAAATTCTTATTGTCTCTAATTCTTATAGAAGGTACCCATAAATCTATTGTAATTTTTATTATTCTTAATTATGTGGTCTTGACTGGGTTTTAGGAAAGAGCATTGAATTTGTATTGAGTGTTAATTGAGCTCCGGATTTGTGACAGTAACAAAATCAGAGATGACATTTAAATAAGGCACACAGGCTTGTAAGGCCAGTACAAGCTCACATCACAATTGTGTAGCTACAATTATATAGGTTTCACTTTTGATCGACATAAACTGTCAGACTTCTCAGGTTGCCTCTTGTTGCCAATTAATCACCAAACAGCACTGTCTTCTTGGACATTGATCTTTGTTGGCATGTAATCTGAAATCATTCTGATGTATTTAGTCTTGATTTCCTTTGTTAGATATACCACAAGCTCAGCTAGCAAGATATTATAAAGTGTAATAAAACAAAATAAAACCCGGTTCCTACAACGGAAATATGCTCAATTCCAGTGTAATGATCTTTATACCACTTTAACTCCAACATCTTTGTGTTCTAAAGTGTAGACACAAAAAACCTTTTTCTTTATTTAAATATAATGTTCATATTCAATCTTAAATGACTCATGCTTTGAATTAATTGCATGCTACAGTGTAATCTGACTACATGGAAGGAGTACAGAAGAGAGAAACCTCATATCTGGAGCTTTTTGGTTGCATTGTTAGCATCATTGCATAATAAGTGTGTGTTTTCAGACCTGTATGGTAGATCAGGAAGCAGATATACTATAGTCATAATCATAAAATTCTTGTTAATTTAATTTTAACTTCTTTTTACCTCATCTTCCCACTGCTAATCCTCTAAATATTATTTGTGCAGTTGCACTGTGACTTTGTTGGCTGAAGGCCCCTGTCTGTCTGAATGTGCAATGTCACTTGGGAGTTTGCTGTCTCTTTGTGTACTTTGTACCATTGTCTCTTCTATGTTTTCCTTCTGGAAGCACATTTGAAGGTCACACTGTCATAGATCAATTTCTCTACACTGATTATACTGTTTGGCCTTCCTATTTCAGACTAAGAAACTATTCATTCAGACATCATGAAATCACTACGGTTAAAGAAATCACAGTATAAGTACATTTCATACTGAATTCACCTTTTAAAGTTATTTCTGTTAAAAAAAAGCTGATGTGAGACTGATCTAATTTAGCGTTGGGTTAAAAAAAAAAATACAAGCATAACCTGTATACAACCATTAACCTGTATAGAAATAGGTGAGCATAGCAGAATTACAAAAAGAGAAATATTATGTTTTCATGTTCAGTAGAGAAAAAGAATCAAGCACATTTTGTTTTTAGTATAGTTCCACTTTAGGTACATTTTTAAATATGCCATTTTGACCAGTATATTACTTGACAAGGATTGCAAAATTAATTGGTGAGATAACACAATTAAAGGTTCTTGTGCTTGAGACACCCCATTGATGCTCGGCTGGCGTCCCTCATCAGTGATTTGAGTTTATAGGCAGCTGCTCACTATGACAACAGAAAGTCCTCAGTGGAATATTAATTCACAGTTCACATCAGAAGAGAGATCACATAATGCACTGTTTACAGAAATCACCATATGAGTTTTAAATATTCTGCTCTGTTTAAAATAGATTTATTTTTTTTTTTTTTTATCTTTTATTTTTGTCTAGTCAGAACATTTTACCCACGTTTTGAATGTCCTGAGGTAATGATAGATTATACAGACAGACATATTTATCTTATCTCATATTTGGAGATATAATACTACAATGCTCAATAATTTATGCTGTATAAAAGCTCATTTCACACATGCATGCTAAGCTGGGAAGTGAATAAGGAAAGCCCCACAACTCATATTTATGTTAAATGCCAACTCACTTTCCCTTCCTCCACTGCAAATAATTTATTACCCACACCCTATGGAACAAGCTGTTATTCTTCTTTAGCTTTTACACAGCCGATGAGAGGTTCATGCTTAATACATCATGACGTGCCACCTGGAAGTCTCTGCATGTGCCAGCTGATCTGTTGTGATGCCGCACCTTTTCATATGCATTAGATGTGAGGGCTTTTTCACTCCCTCTCTCAGAAATGCTGCAATGCGTCGGACGGCTCCAAGACTGGGTCAGTGTAACAGCGGCAGCCGCTAGCTCGCCATTCCCATGGCAACAGCCAGTAGAATGGCTTACAGGAGCTATGCGATGTTGTTTTTATTTCATGAAATTTAATGTCTGCTTTGCTGAGATATGTAAAGCTTTGAAAATGTTAGAATTGCATCGTCCACACTAAAATGACATTATTATTATTATTATTATTGTTGCTGTTTATTATTATTAATAATAATAAAATAGACTATGATAAAATAAGAGATATAAGAACAATAATTATAAAACTAATAATAATAATAATAATAATAATAATATGTAGATTCATTCATTTTCTGAACCGTTAATCCTAATTAGGGTCGCGGTGAGGCTGGCGCCCATCTCAGCCGACTCTGGGCGAGGGTGGGGTACGCCCTGGACAGCTCGCCAGCCCATTGCAGGGCCAACACTCACACAACCATTCACACTCTCACTCACACCTAGGGGCGATTTGGAACAGCCAATTAGCCTACTGGGCATGTTTTTGGACTGTGGGAGGAAACCCCAGTACCCAGAGGAAACCCACGCAAGCACGGGGAGAACATGCAATATCCACACAGAAACGCCCAAGCTGGGAATCGAACCCAGGCCTTCTTGCTGTGAGGCGGACGTGCTAACCACTACGCCACCGTGCCGCCAATAATATGTAGATTTCATATATATTATTATATCTATTTACAATATATTTTGTCTCAGTCGATGTTAGTGGTGAACATTGCCTTTGGGTTTAATACCTATTAAAATATATATACAGGAACACTCGTGTGCTTCTTTGCTTTTTAAAGCATTTTGCCAAACTTTTCATCATTTCCTCCTTATGTTTTTCTCTCCATTCGCAGGACAAAGAATTCTTCAATACGAGAGTGATGTCCTTCATACAGTCGTATTAGTGAATCCATCTGTGGAAAATATTGCTATAGAGGTAATGGAGCTTTATATAAAAACATTAACAAGCTGATTTTACATCTCTGCTACATAATATTTTCCCCTCAACCAGATCAGAACACTCCTCTGTGACTCAGCGAAACACAAGCTACTGGTCCTGAGTGGTCAGAGCACTGAGCAAGGTGGTGACATCATCCTGAAAGGTGGAGTGTTTGACTGGAAGAATTTCTCTGATATCATCACAAGTCCAAGAGTAAGCATTTACTGTACTCCTGGAAACTGTTAATTCAGTAACGATGATCAAATTGTAATGGATTCTACTTTTGCGGCTTCACCTTTTTTCAGATTAAGAACTTCCTGAGCCAGTCAGGTCCGGGTAAACGGGCGTGTCTGACTGTGGGTTGTGAAGGAGAGGGGGCCTGGAGCTCCCTAGGGCTCAACCAGGAGCAGAACTTTCTGGACTACAGATATAACTCTGACCCTGTGCTGCCTGAGATGGAAGGTGTTACAGAGTTTACAAATTACGTCTCTGAGACTGTGGATGTTGCTTCCCCATTTGAGCTCCTAGAGCCACCCAGCTCAGGGGGGTTTTTAAAGTTGTCCAAGCCATGCTGCTACATTTTCCCTGGAGGCAGAGGAGACTCAGCCCTGTTTGCAGTCAATGGCTTTAACATTTTGATTGACGGTGGTTCAGACCAAAAGTCTTGCTTCTGGAAACTGGTCCGACATTTGGATCGGATCGATTCTGTTCTTCTTACCCACATTGGAGCTGATAATCTCCCTGGAATAAATGGACTATTGAGAAGAAAAATTGCAGAGCAAGAAGAGGACCATTCTCAGGGTTCAAATGCCTATGGAGAATGGATGAAAAACTTGATTTCACCTGAACTTGGTGTGGTTTTCTTCAACGTTCCAGAAAAGCTAAAGATGTTAGAATCAACTCTGAAAGTTAAGAGGAGCATTGAGGAGGCATCTCTTACATTGCAGTACCTCAACAAACTGGGTATCAAACCCGAGCCCCTGTATCGAGTTGTTAGCAACACAATCGAGCCTGTCACCCTTTTTCACAAATTGGGTGTTGGTAGGCTAGATATGTACGTTCTAAATCCAGTCAAGGACAGTAAAGAAATGCAATTTTTCATGCAGAAATGGGCAGGTAACAGTAAGGCTAAAACTGGCATCACCCTGGCCAATGGAAAAGAGGGAGAAATTTCTGTTCCTTACCTTACATCCGTAACAGCTCTTGTCGTTTGGGTTCCAGCCAGCGCTACTGAAAAGATAGTGAGGGTATTGTTTCCTGGAAATGCTCCACAGAACAAAATTTTTGAGGGACTGGAAAAGCTAAGGCATCTTGATTTCTTGCGTTATCCAGTTGCTACTCAAAAAGACATATCGTCTGGAGGGCCCCCTTCCCTGAACAAACAAACAAAACTTAAGCCAAGGACTGATAGCAAGGAGAGCCTCAAATCTTCACCCAAAATACCTGCCACTACTAAAGCAAGTAAGAAAGAGGCAAATGAGGACATTGAATCAAAAAGCAATTCCGTAAAAGAGACTAAAGTTGAAAAGAAGCCGAATAAACTGCATGAGAGTGTTAAACCTCCTAAACCAGCGAAAACCTGCGTAGATACCACTGATACAGCAAAGCAAGAGAAAAAGAAGTTAAGAGAGAAGTCTCCTAAGAAACAGACCAAGACCTCTAAAATGGAGGAAAAGAAGGATAAAGAAAAGAAACAGATAAAGAAGGAGAAGAAAGAGATAAAAAAGCAGGACTCTGTTAAGAAAGATGACAATAAGGAATCCAAAATGAAGGAGGAAAAGAAGGCAGATTCAAGTAAGCCAGAATTAAGAAAGATCACCAAACCTGACTTAAAACCCTTCACTCCTGAGGTCAAGAAGACTCTTAGCAAAGCAAAGGTTCAAACTAAACCTAAGACTGAAAAAACTAAAGCAATCAAGGAGCGAGAAAACAGACCTGCTGCACAAAAGGTTTCAAAAGAGATACAGGAAAATGACCGATCCCTGGTCTCCTCCCCTGAAGATCTTACCAAGGACTTTGAAGCACTTAGACAAGAGGAACTTTCTGAGCTTGCAGCGAGCAAAGTGCTTTCAAACCTTGAATCTACATTTGTTCCGGATACAAAAGTCACACATATTGTGTCTCCTGATGAAGGAATACCCACTACTGACAATGAGACTGAATCCCCTCATGAGGAAAAACATGTGTATGGAGAAAAGACAAATAAATCTCTAACAAAAGCAGCAGACAAATTTGAGGATGAGGGTGCTGCCACAGAAGATGACTATGAGGAAGAAAATAACACTGAGACAAAAATTTCTGATCTCCCAGGGAAGGCAGATGATAAAAAATGCCTGGACGTAAAGAAGAAGGAAGATCTTGAAAAGAAACGTAAAAAGAGTGACAGCGAGGAGGAAGAGGATGTTATTGAAAAAGCTGAGCTGGAGGAAGCTGAAGATATAGTTCATGAGGAAGAGTTAAAATATAAAACTGAAGAGGTGAAAAAAGAGCACACTAGTAAAGACTGGGACCCCAAAGAAATTGACACTAAAACTCTTAAAGCTGCTGGTGCCACTGAACACATCTCGTTCATCCAAGATGAAACCATCCCTGGATATTCAGAGACCGAACAGACCCTTTCTGATGAGGAGATCCATGAAGAGGCAGAGGACAGGATCCCTCATTTGCGCTATGACGATGTCTCTGTCCCTGATCAACCTGACCCTTTCTTTCATGGCACGAAAGACATAAAACCCCCAACCATATCTGTTGCACCCGACTTCACAGCAAAGACGAGCAGTGTAGGCCAAGAGCCACCTTTATCTACATATTCTACGAATATCATTGCAGCACCATTGGCTGAAGAAGAACATATATCGTCAGCCACTTCGATTACAGAGTATGATAAATTATCCTCTTTTGCAGCATCAGTTACTGAAGATCAATCTATTGCATCTGTTACGGCACCACCGACCGAAGAACTAGGAAAAAGCTCTTTACTTCTGGACAATGCGAACAGTATGCATTCATCGGGTCGTACAGAAGGAAAAGAATACGTCCATTCAGCTGGCACAATCTCTCCAACATCATCTTTAGAAGAAGACAAATGCTTCAAGTCACCCCCATCAGATGACTACCAATCAACTGCACCAGAGGTGGAAACTACTGCAAAACCAACCGCTCAACCACATGAAGATGACGACGAAGATGAAGAAGAGGAAGACGACCAGACACCCAATATTGACATGCCTCTTGGAAAACTTCATGAGGGTTATGCGTCTGCCACAGTGCAGGAAACGCTTGATAAATGCCCCTCCTCAACTTTAGCTCCTTCCTCACCTGGAACACTTTCTGTCCTGCAAGGAAGGGATGAAGAGGTCCTTTCTCCGGATGAGCCCAAAACAGATGGTGCTGGGAAAACACTATCTACTGCACTGTGTATCTCCAGCACACCAGAGGCAAGTGGTGCTTCAGAACCATCAGAGAGATGTTTAAGTCCAGACGATAGCACCATGAGAATGGCCTCACCTACACAGTCAGGCCCAACCAGCATTGGCTATTCGCCTACTGAGGAAAAGGCACCAAAGTCTTTATTTATAGAGAAAGAGGAGAGAACAGACAAGGACACATATGATATTCAGATGGTACCTAAACCTGAAACAGTTTTAGATATTGATGCAAACAAAAAGACTGTTAAAGTAATGGGTGATGGTGACCCATTCAAAGGTGATTTATCTAGCACAAGGGCAACATTTGACGGTTCAGGTGAAGATGATGTTGATGAAGAGGAAGAAGAGGAGGCAATAAGGGAAGAAGAACACTTCGGGAAGGGAGATTTGAAGGCCTGTGTTAAAACAAAATACAAAGAAGAGAGGGAAAGCACATTCCTTGATGAAGATGACACTTGTGAGCCACAAGCTTTAAAAGAAACGAAGTTAATTAAAAATGAGAAAGAGGACGCGGATAAGAACGATAAACCACAAGACATGACCTACTTCGAGAAAGAACACAAGTCCCAGATGCTGAGCTCTGAAGAGGAGGTAGAGAGTGAAGATGAAGAATGCACTTACCCAAGCATAAAGGGGCCTCAAGATAAGTTCGGTTCAGTGTCAGAAGCCTACAGCAAGAAGGATGTGTCATTCTCAGAGAGAGATGACACTATGGCGACCTCCAAAAATGGTGATAAAAACGTACACTTCAACTTGTACTCCTTCCCTCAGTCTGAAAAAAGTATTAAAGAAGGCCATATGAGAGAAATAAGGCAGGATACACCATATGTAGGGAAGAGTTTTACATATTCTGATGTATACGACAGTAAATCAAGTTCAGTGGATTCATACTCCCCTAATTTACCAAAAGATTGCACTGATAAGGCTGACTACCCGAAGGAAATGGAGAAAAAGGACTCCTCGTATACATTTACGGAAACAACAAAGATGTCAGATTTCGAGGAATCTCACCCAAAGGATGTGTCGTCGTCATCATCCAGCGAAAGCAAAACGTGTGTGGAATCCAACGTTGGACACATTTTCGCTGAAAAATCTGCAGACGTATTACCTGATGTTAAAGCAGAGGCCAAGAAATCGTCATATTCATTCTCTCCAGAAGGAGACCTATTTTCTGTTCAATTTGATAAGTCCACTGCTAGTGGAAAGACAGAAGATGATGTTGCCACTTCTGGCTATTTAGCATCAAAAATCAGCACTCCTTCACCAGGGCAGACTTTCAGTGAAGTGACACGAACGAGTGCACTAGACATGAAAATGTTAGCACATGGAGAAGATGATGATGATGATGACGAAGAAGAAACTGATGAAGAAGAAGACGATGATGACGATGTTTACAGGAGACGTGTCAGTGACAGTGGTGTGGAAAAAGATGCTAAATACGAACCAGCAAAAGAATTAAGCCCATTATATGGCGCCGCCAGCATAGTGCCGCCTGAATTCAAGGAGGAAAAGGACACCTCACAGGACTATAGTTTTGGCTCTGTCAGCTATGACATGCCCCAAATCCCTACACCTTTTGAACCAACAAAGAGCCAGAAAAATACTGAGGAAACTTTTAAACTGAGTAAAAAGGAAGCATCATCATATTCTGGATATGAATATTCTCATGGTGAGGTGAAAACATCTGTCCCATCCAGTCATTTAGCTGCAAAAGATGATAGCTATGGCCAGTCTTTCTTACCTTTCTCCACAAAACCAAGTGAAGATAAATATTCTAATGACGACAAAGACCTTGAGTTTGAAAAGCAAAAGACACCAGATATTCTAGCAAAAAAACCTGGAGACTCTGTCTCACCAGGCTTCAGTTATACAACCACATCAGCCACAGCATACTCCTCCTCTTCCTCCTACAGTCACTCCTCTTCTGCCTCTGCCTCTCTCTCTACCAGTCGCCAGTTTGGAGATGAGCTAGAAACCCCTGCCAGTGTTGGATATGAGTATTCACCCTTTAAAGATGAGCATTCACCTGTAATAGATTCACCGTTGTCTAGTTCTGGTGGACTGGTTAAGGATGAGTATTTGGAGGTGTCCGAGAAAATCACACCTGCCACCACCACAGCTGAGCCTGCATCTGGCTTAGCAAGATTTTCACCACTATCACCCTTTGAGGCACCCAAGCCTTTACCTTCTTATCCACTTACCTCTGGAGTGGATAAAACCTCCCAAGAAGAACCTCCCAGCTCTGCAAATAGTGCACTGAACAAGGGTCCTCAGGGTGCATGCTTTTACAAGCCAGAATGGCAGGTAGATGCTGGTTTGGAGGCGGATTATGGTGCTACCGGACCGTACAACCTTTCGGCTGAGAAAGACACTTTGAAAAAAGATCTGTTTGGTGCATCTTCAACACCTCATGCTGATTTGCCTGGGAAGCAATATTATGAAGACACTGAGAGTAGCGAAGAGGAGGAAGATTACATTTGTGAGTCTGAACAGGGCAAACTGCACTACCAGAGATCTCCATTTACAGCTGAAGCAGACAAGAAAGACGATCCCTTTTCCATGACTCAAAACCTGTCTTCTGCCAGTAAGGTAGGCACAATTCCAGATGTGCTGACATACACATCTTCAATACCACCTACTTCAAAACTAGATACTGCAAATGGTCCTGCAGAGGTCACCATGGCAGCAACAGCAGCCTTTACTGAGACCACCAAGGTTACATCCAGCCTATTAAAAACTGACGTGAAAAGTGAGCAATTTGAAGCCTGTAAAATAAGAAACCCATTTGAATGGGAACTGCAGCAGCAAAGAGGTGTCTACCCAGGAGACTCACCACCTCATTATCGTCATGAGGATGAGTATGAGGAAGAAGAGGAAAGGGAACCTGAGCATCCGCCTCGTCCTCTTTCCCTTTCATCAGCTGATCAGTCTTTCCCATCCTCCTACAATAAAGAAGATCCAAGCAGGCGCAATGACCATCCTTCTGATACATATATGGGTGCCAGCTCATTCTCCTCTTCCCCAGGTTACTCTTCCTCTGAGTACAAACAAAGAAAGGGGGACACTTCCCCATCATTTATCAACCCAAGCATTTGCCACCTGTCCACTGATGAGGAAGATGAGGAACAAAGAAGCCAGGATGTGGATCAGCAGCAGCCTTCAGGCAAGAAACGAACGCAGAATCAGCCACAGCATAGTTCCTACAAAGACGACAGTGAATCACAGCGCCTCTCTGGAGCCATGGCTGCAGGAACTGGCCTAACTGGAGAGGACACACCTCCAACCTCTGTCAGCGAATCTCTGCCCTCACAGACAGATTCTGATGTTCCACCTGGAACAGAGGAGTGTCCCTCCATCACTGCAGAAGCAAATGCAGAATCTGATGAGGATGCAGATTATCTCCCTGTGGACAAAGTGTCTGGAGCCTACAGTGGGAAGCACTTCTCATCCCGGTCAGAGAAAAGTTATGATCCACTGCCCTCACCGATGCTGGATCCAGCCCCTTGCCCACCTCGTCCTGATGTCTGCATGGTAGACCCAGATGCACTCTCCAGCCTTACTGACAAACCTTTAAAGAAAGACCCAAAAACAAAGAGCCTTCGCAAATCAGGCAAGTCAAGGTCGCCGGCAAGGAAAGCGGATGCCATTCGTAAGAGGTCTCCATCAAAGGATACCTCTCCACGTACCACCTCTCTGAAGAAGAAGGACTTAGAGGATGATTTGTCTAAGTCAAGTCACAACACTGGCAAGGGCCTTGTCAATGGAATTAAAACTAGTTCAGGTATGTAATTGGATATATTAGTAACCTATCTGCAGTTAAACATGTAGCAATCCTTTAAGGAGCAAAGTATGAAAGCAGAACAAGAGATTTGTCCACACTTTTCATTTCAGTTATGCCTGTCTCTGTATGATTTTTCAATGTTTATGCACTTGTTCTCATCAGGATCAAACGCTGCAAAATCCAGTTCTGCTGCACCCTCTGGCTCTCCAATCTTTGTGGACTTGGCCTACATTCCCAACCACTGCAGTGCTAAAAATGTCGACCAGGAATTCTTCAAACGTGTGCGCTCTACCTATTATGTAGTGAGTGGGAATGACTCCAGCAGTGGAGAGCCTAGCCGTGTTGTCCTGGATGCACTACTGGAAGGAAAAGCACAGTGGGGGTCTAATCTACAGGTATGCTTTTCATATGCATTCACAAGCACTCACTTTGTAAAGGCAAACAACATACTTGTTGCATTTAACATAATACTGACAGTGGTGAGTAAAGGTAAAAGGTAAGTCTTTTGGACTTTTTACACCTTCCCAGTATTTTTTACTGGTACCCATTATAGTGCTGGGTGGACAGAAGCACACTTGTGGTTAAGACCTTGCCCAGGGTCAGTGGGGGTCTAATGGGGATTCAAATCCACGACCTCTCGATCATGATCCCAGCATCCTAACCACTACACCACCGGCCCCACAACATAGTATAAAAATCAATCTTTTAAATGGCTACATAGGTATATAATATGTTGTTTAATATGCATATTTACGTCTCATTCGAGAAAACATGCCTGCCAAATGATGCTAATTCCTCTTCACTGTTGGAGTATAAAAAATTATTCAGGAATAAATGAACTTCAACAAGCTTACAGTGCTAAAATATGTACTTCTGCTGTGCTTTAGGTGACGCTGATCCCCACCCATGATACAGAAGTGATGAGAGAGTGGTATCAACAGACCCACGAGAAGCAACAGGACCTGAATATCATGGTGCTGGCCAGCAGCAGCACAGTTGTGATGCAGGATGAGTCATTCCCTGCTTGTAAGATTGAGTTCTAAGTCTGGTATGGCTCCCAGGTTCACACTTTTACACTCGAACGATTGTTTATCGCCTTATTTGTCACTTCTTCTGTGTAACAAAAATTCCTTTCATAACATTGTGCATAGTCACTCAATAGTCCCTATCTCTCCAGAAACAATTATGGCCCTTACAACATTCTCTAACCTGAACGAGAATGGTATTATCCAGAAAGTCTCTTGACGGGTGTGCCTTTAACGTTGGGGTTTTCAGTTTACATTCTCTCTTTAATGAAGCAGGAAATACATATTATCCGTTGTGTTGGTCAATTGTTTAAATTATTATTTAATTATTTTATAATTATTATTATTATTATTTAATTTTTTTTTACAATTTCCATTTTGACTTTGTATTGTTGGATGATGCCATTACAGTAAGGTTAAAACCAACCTTTCATCAGTTTTATTTATTAAGGCACAGAAGTGTCATTTAAAGCTCATCTGGAGTTTCACCCATTGTTATAATACTGTTAATTTTGTTTTCTTACATAATTTATGCACGTATCTTTCTTCTGCATGCAGCTTCTGCTCTACAGTACATTTATGCTCATACACACATATGTACCACACAGGAAATCATGTATTAATCAAGTAATCTCTTCTTCCGAAGCCAATTCCACGCTGGCGTCCTTACAGTTTGCATAATTCTAGCATCTACATCAAGTTTATTCTGTTGCCATGTTCAGAAAGCAAAACAAGTAATTGTTTGTTCATTATTAGCACCACAATGCATCCACATATTACAGTGTAAAGACCATTAAAATGTAAACATGTCTAATGTGTCTGCCTGTATACCTTTAATCAGACCCATCTCCCAAACCATGATGGATTTGTGTAATATGATACAAGACTGAGCTGAGGTGTTTACTCTGCCTCAATGCAAAGTAAAAGTGAAGAATTAGGGTAGGATACAGTAAGGCAATGTTTAGTGATGAACATTAATTTATGCTCTATGCAGTGTATGCTGTCAAAGTTGACCATGATTTATAATCGCTATTTCTTGATGTGACAAAAATAGAGAGAGACCTGGAATTGTTACTTTTACGTTAATTGCAGATTAATCTCATGAAACGTATCAGCACTTTATACTGATTTATTTTATTTTTTCTTAATTTACTTGTTTGTAAATATAGAAAAACTGACAGCGTTGGGAAAAGAATGATTCTAAAGCCAAAGGAATTAGCAATAGAAAAAGAATGTGATGTTGGATTTTAGGAGGGTTGTAGTTGATGGAATGCTGCCGAGGGTGTGGATGGTATAAACTTGGATAAGGTTACATATTTGGTGCACAAGTGTGGGTGGAATTAAAGACTATGAATAACTGGCATCTTTTCCCAGGACCGAATACAGGTCCCGGATCGTATTTAGTTTGAGATATAAATAAGCACACTGTGGTCTCCAATAGGGATGAAACTTTTTTTGTTATTAGAAAATTTATTTGTTTTTAGATATCATTATTACCAGGTGTTTGAAGTCAAGGTAAAAAAAGAAAAGCTACAGGTTAAGTGGAAATATTGAAGATTTTCGATGTGAGCTAAAATTAACAACAAAAAAATGACAGAATATAAAATGATGTATGTGTAATTATAACTGTCAACAGTAGAAATTAAAACATAGATGATAAATGTTTTGAAGATACAGCTGATGTTAAAGGTCTGTCTAAAACAGTTCAAATAAAAGTGATTCGCTTTACCAGATTACCACAACATTTTATTTACACCTTTCAAATTTTTAAAAATTAAATTCCAGGTAAATTAAACTGTCTGTCTATGAAGTGAAGTGTCCTGAACACACCATTTTTATTAGAAGTTGTCACTAATCAGTCATCCTGGGTCATTTGGACAAAATCATTCTGCATTTTTTTTCTTTTAGATTTAATAAATTATCGGTTTTTTTCTGGATACTACAGGAGTGTGGCGAGCTGTTTGCGAAAAATATATCTGGATTGTAATGTTAATGTTTACATCAAATTGTAACTTTTTAGCTGCTGGTTATTTCTAAGTGCTAAGCGGAAGCTTTCTCACTTAGAGTGTCGACATGGACTTAAACCAACTGGTTCCATGTATAAGGACAATAAATGTTAAACAAACAAAATACTACCATTTACCTGACTGCCAGATCACGTGACCAGATCACGGATCGTATTTTATATTCCAGGTTTTTAAGTGACGTGTCCATTTTTTCATGAGTAAACAAACAACTTCATGAACCAAACCAAAAGATTAACAGAAGAGAACTCATCAATGTGGTGTGCAAAAAGAGTCCTTTAGTTGCATTTTTAATTATTCATATCTTGACAGTATCAGATTATTAAAATCCTGCTTTTCATTCAGCCTGGTTAGTTTCTGCATGTGAACTTAAATTTGACCGTGTATGTTCTAGTTAATAATGATATTAAATACTGTACTATTTTAAAGATATACATATACATATATATATATATATATATATATATATATATATATATATTTAATAGCTTAATGTCTCAATGGTCTCAATGGCACATTTAACTTGGCCGCGCTCCCATTTATCTCTGTGCGGTGTTTAAAGAACATACTGTGTGCTCTTCTTTTCTTTTTTTTTTTTATTAATTTTGCTTTGTTTATCTTTTGGATCTTTTATTTCATGTGCAATATTCTGTATCTTTCTTTGAAATCTCTCTAAATGTAGAATATCTGCAGATATGTTGTAAAAGGGTAAACCTGGTGATCACCAATAAAATACGGTCATTAAAATGTTTCACAGTGTCTGTGACATTGAAGGTATAGCACTGTTACTTTTGAAATTCCTCACTCACTCATTTGCTGAACCCCTTAATCCCACTAGGGTCGCAGGGAGGCTGGTGCCTATCTCAGCTGACACTGGGCGAAGGCAGGGTACACCCTAGACAGCTCGCCAGGCCATCACAGGGCCAACACACACACACACACACACACAACCATTCACACTCACGTAAACACCTAGGGGTGATTTGGGACAGCCCATTCAACCTAGCAAGTAACCACACCTTCCATCTGTTTCAATCAATGATCTCAAAAAAAAAAAAAAAAAAAGGATAGATTGCACATTAGTGTTTCAATTTTGAAGCCAGGTGGCAGCTATCTAGGCGAGACCACTTTATTGCTTTCATTCATCCATTCATTTTCTGAACCGCTTAATCCTAATTAGGGTCACGGGGAGGCTGTCGCTCATCTCAGCCGACTCTGGGTGAGGGCAGAGTACACCCTGGACAGCTTATTGTTGAGTTATATAGTAATAATAAGTTATACTCAAATAGCATGAAAAGAGGGGGGAAATGGAAATAATTACATCCAAGATGTACATTCATTCATTCTCTAAGCCTCTTAATCCTAATTAGGGTTGCCGGGAGGCTGGTGCCCATCTCAGCCAAATCTGGGTGAGTACATGGTACACCCTAGACAGCTTGCCAGGCAATCGCAGGCCTAACACACATACCCATTCACTCACAAACACCTAGTGTGCAATTTGGAACAGCCAATGAGACTGCTGTGCATGTCTTTGGACTGTAGGAGGAAACTGGAGTACCTGGAGGAAACCCATACAAGCATGAGGAGAACATGTAAACTCCACACAGAAACGCCCAAGCCGGGGACCTGAACCCAGGACCTTCTTACTGTGACGCAGACGTGCTAACCACTATGCCACCATGTTGCGCTTTTGAAATAATTTAATTTATATATATTACATTTCAAAACAAGGCCAAATCACAAAGAGAAAAGACTCAGTGCTGCTAGGATACATTGGATAAGTCAATTTATAAGATTAATGGAGGCATGAGACATCTTAGTTTTTTAGGTTAGTGCAACTGTACAATAATGGAGATATTGGAATGTAGTGAGCTCTGCTCTGTGGGATTTGTATTAACACGGGGAAAAAAGGACTGCACATAACAATCGCTGTATAATAAATAATTGGATGAGTAGACACTGATAAAGAATGAGGTGTCTTTTGATTATAAAGAAGGAGACGTACGCTGGAAGAAAATTCACTTTGCACGACGAGTGCGCTAAATCAATTCCTGGAGATGAATAATGCTTTATAAAGGAGATGACAGGAAATGTTCCTTCTGTATAATGGCTTTGTAGTTTTAGTATGTGAAAATATTGCTTAAATCCAGTTATAGGAATAGGCGACATCTTAATTATTATTCAGCAAGAAATGATTTATATGTAAAATGATGTCATGGTAACAAAAAAGATCAGAGTTACAAAAAAAACCTGCATATCACCAGCATACCAAGGAGACTAAAGCCAAACTTTTATTAAACCACTCACTCATTTGCTGAAGCGCTTAATCCTAGGGTTGCGAGGAGGCCTGGCACCGATCTCAGCCGACACTGGGTGAAGGAGAGGTACACCTTGAACAGCTTGCCAGACCATTGCAGGGCCATATGAACACAACCATTCACACTCACACCTACGAGCAATTTGGAACAGCCACTTAGCCTAACATGTTTTTGGACTGTGGGAAGAAACTGGAGTACCCAGAGGAAACCCATCCAATCACAGGGAGAACATGCAAACTCCACACAGAAATGACCGAGCCTGGGTCTTGAAACCAGGACCGTCTCGCTGTGAGGCGGACATGCTAACCAATATGACAACTGTGCAGTCATTTTGTGCACTACTGACCATCATGGTACACCATGGTGGTACTATTCTGTACCTATTACTAGACAATAATAATATCTTCACACCCAAACACATGACTGTTATGTAAACAAATGAAACACTGTTCTACTACAACGGTTGGGTTGGCAACCCAATTACAACAGTTGGCAAAGACTGAATGCAAAGGACTACGATATCACCATCTGGGTCACTGGATCACTATTATTCATTCGAATCTATCACACCCCAATCCTGCATGGCTGTTCTGTCTTTTTTTATACCAGAGATGAATGGGGAGGAACAAAGCTCTTGTGTTTGAGTAAAAATGCAGTGCTGGGTACAGCGGCTGTACCACCAACAGAGCCTCACTATTCTGTGAGCCAAAATAAAAGCAATGTTTTGATTGGCTGCTGGTGATACCATTAACACCGAGATGAGATGAGATGTCTATCAAGGGTGAACAAATATACCACCTTGGAAATTTTCTTTATCATAGCCCTAATATGACAGAAATAAAGGTGCATCAGGTAGTATTGTGTGCGGTGGTCTTTGAAACAATACATGAAAACAAATAACATGACCAGAAAACCGAATCTGAGGCTGAGGCTAGTTAACAGGCTGAGAGGACCATAAAACAGCAATATGTAATGTGTAGAGACCGAGATATTAGGAAAGCTATTTAGTAAAAACATATCAGTGAACTCACCTCACTTAAGACCATTTGTGTCACCAAACTTGATGGGACACTTCTTTCCCAGAGATGACTTGATTTTGAAAGGTCAAGGTCAAAGGCGGAGGTCAGTGCAAGGTCACAATGTTTTGAAGATTGACATTTTCCATGGTAAAAATTGACATTGCTTATATCTGGGAAACAGAGAGCCATAGACCCAGAGATGCAATGACGGACATATAGGAAACCATGTACACACCTTCAAATAGAATACATCTCTTTGAACTTGGGTGACCTTGGGTGTCAAAATCAAGATCACATGATTTTAAGCGCTTCAAACTAAAACCCAATGGATATGTTATTATGAGACTTTTTGTGTTAATTTACTCACGTCAACATGGTATGGAACATATTGTAGGAGAAGCACATGGATAATTCAAACCAGTAGCTACATAGGAAGTATTTGCTACATTATCCATGCTGAGTGTGGCAGAGGTACCTTGTACTCTTCGAGTGCCCCTCTACTTTAAAATGTTTTACATTACTCCAGGCAATTTATTGTCCGAGGTCTATTGAAATCCCACGTTGAGCTCACTCATTTGCCAAACCGCTTAATCCTACAAGGGTTGCGAGGAGGCTGGATCCTATCTCAAATGACACTGGGTGAAGCTGTGGTACACCCTGAACAGCTCTCCAGACCATCGCAGGGCCAAGACACACACAACCATTCACATTCACACCTACGGACAATTTGGAACAGCCAATTAGCTTAATGTGCATGTCTTTGGACTGTGGGAGGAAACCAGAGCACCTGACGGAAACCCATTCAAGCAAAAGGGAGAACAGGCAAACTCCACACAGAAATGCCCGAGCCCGGGACTTGAGCCCAGAACCTTCTTGCTTTGAGGAGGAGGTGCTAAGCACTACTCCCCACATAGGCTGGCCCCTTTAGTACATTTTTCATGATTGAGAAAGAAATTGTACACGAGTAATTCGTTGATCATTGCTCTTCAGTCTTCCCACGTTATAACCTGCACAAAACTCATCATTATACACAAATAAAAAGTATTATCCATCTGCCATTTTCATTATAAAAACACTCAGTAAAATAAACACACACAGAGTAATACATCAACTTTAATTCGGAACATATTTGTGACTTCTATTGGAACACTGAAAATGCCACTGATATATAATCTAAAGACTGCACTGACGGCAAACATAGCAGCAGCAGCAGCACTACACATCTGTAATAAGAATGTAATTAAAATGTCAGTGGTTAAAAAAAGAACAAATATTAGTTCCAAATAATCTCCCTCGGGTTATAACACATAAGATCTGTGAAAATGACTACTAGGATGTTACAATAAAATGTCAGTACAGTAAATAAACATTTTCCCAGTTGATTGCCCTTCTGCAGTTTCTGTATACAATGGTGTTGTAGTAGTATTAGACAAACACACAGGTTAGTCAAAGTAGAAAAATCTCTAGTCAGACACTGCACACACCACACTAATATGCACCATCTATAATCAGATACAAACCAAAAAGAAATGTACTTAATCACTATACCTCCTTTTATGTATGTTGACTATTCCTCTGCTTGTGTCAACAGGCAATTTAGCATTTTACAGTGCAAACATTTGAACAGCAGCATATTTACTGGGTGACATTAAATAAAGATTTACTTCATTGGTAAGCTTTGAAATGTAGACGTAAAAAACGATAAAATAAGGAAAACATCAGCTGAGATAAGCGAGCAAGGGCATGTATGGTAGAAACTATGTATAATTTAAGAGCTGAACACTATGAAGCTAAAGGAAAATTAACCTGAACTCAAGTTAAGAGCTTAGTATCTAGTCAAAACTGTGGTAGTACTGTATGTTTTTAGAAAAATATAAACTTGAAAAATGATGAGACAGTTTATTCCTTTATGTTTCTATATTAAAAAATATGCTTTGCATTAGTTGATAAATATCTGTATAGTACAGTGATATGTAGTTCCTTATGATTTAATAACTTATGACTGTGGAATTGAAAGCTTTGGCAGGAAAGAATGAAATAAATAAAAATTGTCAGTAGGCTACCATATCAAATCATCTGTCCTTATCCATGCTGTGTATTAGTTAAGAAAGTTAAACTTGAAAAATATATAGATTTAGGCACTGCCTAAAAGCCCAATAAACGTCTCTTAAGAGGTGTCCACACCTGGGTTTGCTTTATACTGCCTTTCCGATTTCCAGGTTCATTTGCATCAACCGTCTTGTTAGTTTAAGTAACTGTTTAACGAGATCATGATCTGTCAAGCTTCTGATTTCTGTGTTTGTTTCAAGTATGTCTGCCTACCTGAGCTAGATTGTGTGTTTTTATTCTGTGTGAGTCTGAGTGGTGGTGCATGAGCCTCTCTTTTTTGGGTTTTAGTTTTGTTATTAATCATAAATTTGTTTTCTATATATACTGCTGCCCATCATCATGCAAGTCAGCAATACATAACAGCCAATCAGCATCAACTTAGTAATGCGGAGGCATTATTGTTTTTCCTGTGGTGGGCACGCGCGGACATGGGACACGGGATAACCATCCAAGCCATATTTCATGACTATTGACTACTACTCAGGAGTGCTGCTAAAATAAAATGTAGCCAATCAAATTTACACAAAATAGCAGCCAACTAAACCAATACAGATTTATCAGTAAAGTATTAGGTGGTGATGTAATGTAATAACAATATCCTACAAAAAAGAGGTGGGTTTACTCTTAGAAATGACAAAGATGCTAAGAAAAAAGAAGGAAAAAAACCCTTAATTAGCACAGATTCAGTGCACTTCACAGAGTTGATCACTTGGTCACAGTCTGTTTATATTGCACGTATAGTCACATTACCAGACAGTCACAGGCAAGTAAAGTTTTCAATGTGACACCAAGCTGATGGAGAACTCCGTGGTTCAGTTAATTCTGAGAGGAGCACTAAGACTTCACACCGAACCAAACGACACGCAGAATTTCAGAAGGAGGCTACAGCAGGAAGCGCAGCCTCTGCTTGCACAATGTCTGATCAGGCAACTGCTTCACCTCCTGAGACCTACTTTAGGTGTACATCACTTAACAGGAAGGTACTGAGGCACCAGAATGGATTAGCATGGATTAGCATGCAAACTGTGCTTGGACAGCACAACTGTCTTCAGGATTCAGATGCATGTGGGGCACCAACCTCTACCGGAGTGCCGGGGTGAGGGAGGCTCCGGGTTCCGCTTCTCCACACGTCCACCTGATGGCATAAAACAGCCATAAGGGGTTATTTTGTGGGTAAATTCTTCCCAAATGCAAAAAACTACTCTAAATTGAACAAACAATTTTTTTTATTAGCTCATTATTTTTTTAAGGGCTCTGATTCTCAACCTTGGCGTCACTTGAGATGTGGATGGAGTCACAGTAGAATTTTAACAACCTTTATTTATAATGTAGCTCTGTCTCTGACTATGATTTTAGGGATATTTTACAATTATGAGTTTTAATTGTAATATATA
>JBCNYH010000014.1:11433141-11464544 GCA_039654325.1 Tandanus tandanus
CTCTTCCGGGGGGACGCCAAGGCGTTCCCAGACCAGCTGAGAGATGTAGTCCCTCCAGCGTGTTCTGGGTCGGCCCCATTTAGATATATATATATATATATATATATAGATATATAGATATATATATATAAAAAATGAATTAGGGTGCTACTAACTGTAACAGACAATTTTTTTTTCAACATTTTTCAGGTCCTCCCACCTCATTTTGTTCCTTTTATGAAGCATAGTAACTTCTCCACATTTCATGCAAATATATGCATATTTTCCGGTAGCTCAATGGGCTGAAATTTGTTCATACAGTAACTATACAGTAGTTATTGCATGCGTGTATTAACACCATAATTTAATTTAGCTGTTTCATCACATGTAATGAATCACTGAGTGTGTGCTCTATCCGCTTATCTTAATATACTTGCTTAGAGTCGTTTTTTTTTTTTGGAATAAACACAGTGGCGTCTTCATATGATGCCATCACTGAGATTTATATTGTTCTGTTAGCATTTTAGAAGCCACGCCAGAGTCAGTAGTATTGTTACACTTCGTACGTCATAGTCTTGTGTCAATGACTTCGTATGTCATTGTCGCTAATCATCATTAACAAGGCAACTGCAGGTGAAACTACATCACTGTTTATTCAGTAGGCACATAGGTGTTCAGTGGAGTCCTGACCAATCAAGAAGAACAAAATTAGCTCTTGTTGCAAGTCGTGGAGGAACACCGCCGTGACAAATCCACCTTGACTGCACCCACTACAGCTGTTGTTGACAACTAATTTGCAGACATCTAATTTACATCGAGACATTCTTGGTCACTGTTTGTTAATATGTGTTCAATAATTATTTGTTGACTTTTGAAGTAACTGCTAGCAACTGTTAGTTTTTGATTTCTGCGATATTCTGATTTTTTTAAATGTTAAATTTAACATCACAATTTTTTGGAATATTTCAAATATTGTATAACTTTGGAACTGTTGAGCTACCAGTAAACATTATATTACATCCATACATTTTGACTTTTGACATTATGAACACATTTAGGGTGAAACAATGAAAATACCATAACATCTATATATAGGTCTGTCTGTCTGTCTGTCTGTCTGTCTGTCTGTCTATCTATCTATCTATATCCATTTTATAAGACTTCATTAAAATGTAGCTCTTCTTAATTAACCATTTTAGATGAGACCGCACTGTCAGACACACTGTAAATTAAAGTGTCCTGTATACCAGTCATTGGCAGCATGGTCATTTAAAATAAAAATAATGTTTTTGCATCATGACTGTGGTTTCTAGCCAGAACGCTACATTCAATCTAAAAAAAAAAAAAAGAATGTGCAGTATTTCAGTTTTCAGCTTATAACAGCAGTACTCACTCTAGCACTGCTTAAAATTTAACAGTCATGTGACAATAAGAGATGCAAACTCATGTTATGACCAAATAATGCTGAATAATGTCAGTTTATTTTAGCTATTTGTACCATTTTATGCACTGAATTGCAAATAGCGACTAAAAAGGCCTAGATGTAACGCCTACCTCCACTGTATCCTGGGTGTTGAAGAACTCTTCAGGCTCATCAGGGCTCAGGGGAGTCTGGGTACTGGAGCCAGCCTCTGAACTGCTCTCACGCAGCTCCAGGAGCACAGGCAAAGAGCCTGGCACACACACGGGCACAGATCCCAAGAGGTTAGAGAAGGACTCCATTGTTAAGCTGAGTTCAGCTTGAGGAGAGCAGGGAGGACTGGGGTCCGTTTCTGCTTCAGTGGGACATGGAGCCTCCTCGACCTGTTCACACTCTGGGTCATCTGGAAGTGGATGTAGTAAGTCTGTAGTTGCTGCGCTATCCATGGTGGGGTCACTGGGTCTGTCTGGGCTTTGGGTTTGGGGGTCACCGACAAAGCTTGGTTCAGAAGAAGGCCTTTCAGGAAGATCGGAGGAGGACAAAGGTGCAGGCTGGCTGGCAACCTGAGAGGACGAGTGGATCTCCTCACTGCTCTGAGGGGTCAGGGTTGCTTTCTCGCTGAAGCTAAAACGAGGAGAGGTGTCCGCAGTGATGGGAGACGAGGGACCTGCGCTAGACACCGTGCTGGAAGGACCACTGCTATCTACATAAAAACACACAATAACTCAAAAGATTAAAAACGCAGTCCACATGCTGTTATTACATAAAAACTTAGAGTTCATGTCTCTTCTAACCTTTCTTAAAGAGGCCTGCTTACCATTCCCAGAATCCAACTTCTTACTTTTTTTGGAAAATCAGAACTGCAGTTTGAATGCATGCAGCTGCTCCATAAATTCACTATTAGCAATCCCTTCCCAGCCATCTCCAAATTTTTCTTCCTTCATGTGTCATATACAGAAGATTTGAACAAAACATTTCTTTTATGTTTTTTCTGTTGTGGCTACCCGCAAGATGACCAGTTTGGGTCCATTACAACAGAACAGTGAAAGCAGTGGTGGAAATAATTTCAAATATAGATACTTGAAAAAAATAAAATAAGATCTGTGGTCTATGATGGTAATGAATTGTTGTGGATTGTTTTTAGAATATCACTATTGTAGCACCAAAAATGGTGACTCACTCCTTGGCAAAGATTTAGGAAAGGGTGATTTGGCCTCTTTAAAGACAATGTGACATGAATAACTTACAACTGCATATTTCATCTATAAACAAATTACTATCTTAGCCTAACAAAAACCAAGTGAAACAGGGTTTAAGAGAAAAACAAGAATTTTGCCTTTTAAACAAGAGATGAATTGAGCAGCTATGTACTGACCACGTCATTAAAGGGTACCTGTAGTGAATTATTGTTACTAGCTATTTAAAACGATCATGTATAACATCAGCGGTTCCTTCCGGCAACATCAGTCCTTGCCCGATTTCAAAGTGCGTGTGAGTGTTACGACTCTAGGCATGCTCAGAGACATTTTGCCTTTCTGATTGGCTGTTCCAGCCTGGTAAAGCCTGGTAATGAAAGGAACTCGTTGGATTGGCTGGGCTGACCTGTGTAGCATAACACATTATCAGTCAGTGCTGAGCTGCACAATCAACAAGCACAGAGGTCGCGGAAAACGTTTCTTTTTGCTCCTAAACCAACTGACGACAGGAAAGCTGAGTTAGCAAATCGTTAGCTGCATTTTGGACTATTCTGGATCTACCATCACGCTCATCTCTGGCAGCATTCTCCAGAGTGTTTAACCCTGCTTAACATGTTGACGTCACTTCCAGAGAAAAACGACTGCTAGCCCTTGAAGTTCAGCCCTCGCTAGTAATCCACAGAATTAAAGTGACCATTTTTGTTCTTTTTATGGTCATTTTCGTTAAAATAAGCATCTGTATCGCTTAAACGTATTACATACGCACACATTATCCTGTAAGGATGACCAATACCGCTATTACTCTAAAGCCTCACATCTACATTAATTTAGGCTAAAAATATTCTATATATCAAATGCTTAATAAGGTTCATTGATCTGATGTTGATTAATTTTCCATAACAGTACAACTCTAAGAAGGTAAAAGAAAGTAGGGATGAATTCTGTACTGCACAAGATAACAGAAACTGTTTTTTGAAATCCTGTTTCCAACTTTGGGACATACTATGCTTCAGACTGGGGCCACATTGCATCATGCAGTCCTGGACTATTTTGATAATGATCCCTGATAGTATTTTTATTAACAGCATGACCTATTGTGATTTTTTTTTTTAAATTTGCATTTCTTTTGCAGTCCCCAAAAAAGTAATAAAGATTAGGACAACGCTGACAGTGGTTTTTACAGCAAATACCCTTGGTGTAGTTAAAGGTTAGGCTACCGAAGTGGTGCAGTACTCACACCAGGGAGGACGCTCAGAGCGTTGCCGTAGAGACGCAGAGGAGGACAGCACTCTCTGAGGAATATATGAGTCCACCGAGGGCTGGTTCTGAGAGTCAAACATCGCTGAGAGAGCTGAGGAGAATAGGAGACATGTTTAAACAAACAGACTTTTCAATTTTATAATTAGGGTAAAATTAACAATCCTCAGCACAAATGATGATTATATGTACAATATGCTAATATTGTAGGTATCAGCTGCTACCTCTAGTGGTTCTGGGGTGTGAGTCCCCTGCGTTCTCACACACTGCTGTCAGGAACTTGTTCACCTGCTTGAGTGAGAGAGAGTTGTGTAGCGTCTCCAGTGGGTAGATAGAGGGCACCATAGCGCAGCCTTCAAATCCTACAGTACAGAGTAGAAGAGGTAGAAGAAACACAAGAAAACACAGTATACCCATAATGCAACCTGTGTGAGCTGAGACACAGAAGTGTGTGCAGAACATAAACTACCCACACCCCTGTACATCAGTAAATTTCCAACACATTAGAGCACACTGGTTAGTAAGAGGATCACAGGCAAAGTCTCGCTCTCGCTCTCTCTCTCACACACAATAATTCCAAACTCACTGTGTTAACTTATCACACCCATTCAATCATGTTATATCTACTAAGATTCACTCATGTAGTGAGAAACACTACATGTAACAGAAGCCCGCAACTGTTGCCACCAACTGAAATAAAATCATTCACAACAAGAGCAAAATGGACTTCCTCTTAGGGGTCTCTTAGTCTGTTTAGATGCTTAGACACAGTGAAAATTAAGAGCAAGGTTAAAACAAATCACACAAATCCGTAATGGAAGTCCATCTCACCCAAAATCTTTTCTCTAAAGATCAATGTACTTCAAAAACATTCAAATCGCTTTCTTAACTAATGCCAGAAAGACTAACCCTGGGTTTACACTGGGGCACTAGATACACAATCTTTGTGATTTAAGAAAATCGCGATAAGTGTGCAGGGTCATGGGATCGAATCATGATGATTTTGAGGGAACTTGGTGGATTTGTGATGATCGCGCTGATGTTTTATTACAGTATTATTACTATGTATTACAATTTGACGCCAATCGTGATAGAACGTGAGCATCGTAGTAGAGCGCAGTAGGGCTTAACAGACATTAACAGAGCGTAAGAGACCCTGATGACCCATCGTAGGGGATCTTGATGAACTTGGAAACACGATTCCTTCAACTTTCATCTCTTGAATGCACCCTGCCTCCTTTTTATACCCCACTCATGCTCCAAGCATTATCATAAATCACGGAGATCGCGGACATAGTGCCTCAGTGTAAACCCAGGGTTAGTACAGTGGCTTAGGACATTATATTAACCAAGTAAAGCTGTAATTAACAACTAGGGTAAATATTTAGCAATTTGATCAGTCTACATTTAGAAAACCCTTCTTAGGATACAGGATGGTATAATATTTGAAGTCAAAATTATAACAGAAAGTTAAAAATACATTATGATTAAAAATATATATATTCTGTAGTCTAATAATATAATGTGAAAGAAAAATGGGATGATTTGACCATATGAACTTTTATTCAGTTTGCTCTCTTGGAAAAGCACGTAATGCTATAAAGGCATTAAAAGTCTACACACCCTTGTTAAAATTGCAGGTTTTTATAATAAAAGCAAATATAATTAAATAATAAAAGCAAGATCAATCATGTTTTCTACCTTCAATGTGATAGAGCAACCAACAGAATTTATGTCATTAAAATATTTTTGGGTAAGAGACCAATTAACAATTTTATTATTATTATAAAAGCAGATCTAGTAAATAGAAACGGTTTTAAACCCAGTCACTCGTTGCCACTGAGCGATCCCTTGTGCACAACCATTTTCAAAGTCCTTACCACAGATTTTCAACCAGATTTAGCTCTTGAGTGGACCATTACAAGACACTGATCTTCTCCTTCTAAAGTCATACCCTTATTGATCTGGGTGTGTGCTTTGGGTGGTCGTTATTCTAGAATTTGACAATTTAATCTTCAGCTCTCTAACAGAGAAATGCAGGTTTTCTGCCAAAATAAATTGCCATTTGGAGCTACCCATGATTCCATCCATCATGATTACAACCCCAATCCCAGTTGAAAAAAGCAGCCCCACAGTGTAATGCTGCCAACACCATGCTTCACAGTGAGTATAAGTGTTCTGTGGGTTATAAGCGGTCTTATACTGCTAGTTAGCCTAATGTGCATGTCTTTGGACTGTGGAAACGCCCTCACTGTGCCCGAGACTCGAACCAAGGACCTTCTTGCTGAGGTGGACATGCTAACCACTATGCCGTCCTTTTGCACCAAACAAATCACTTAGTCCACAAAGTTGGACATAACATAAATTGGGCTCATTAGACAAGAACTTGTCGAGCTTTATTAAAAAAAAATGAAAAAGAAAAAACAAAGAGAAAGGGCTTCCACTGGGCCACCATAACCCATGTTTCAGACATTTTGAGATTATTAGAGATGTTGTAGGTCTCCTGGAAAATTTTCTGATAAACCATCAAATAGAAAACTTATCAGTTTTAAACAGCCACCTTGTTTTGCTAGCACCAATGGTAAAGCTTATATTTTGGAAATTCTTTTGCACACCTCTACTGATCAATAAATTTTCAACAAGGAGATCTTGTAAAGTCTTGTGGATCAGGGCTACAGCAGTTGGATAAAACCAAGACAACAAAATCCTACAGAAACGGCAGGATTGCAAGAATCAATTCTGAACATAAATCTGAACATTAAAAGTTTTTTTTTTTGTATTCTAAACTTTTGTAGTTGTTATTCCCTTGAATTTGTTGGCTGCTCTATTAAAGGTGGAAAAAGAGGATCTCACGTGATTTACATACGTATATTAGTTCCATTTCTAACATCACAAAAACCTGAAATTTGATTCGGGATATACTGACTTTTCTATTTAGTGTATGTAGAATCATACAGAAGGGATTCCTTTCAGGAAGGGCTCCTCAACCAACCCTTCAATCCATAGGTTGTCTAATGGTTCTTCAAAATTGTATCTTATAGACAAGATTTTGGCTGTGATATATTTCCTTTGTGTTTTATCAGTATTTATGTATGAGTCCTGTAGCTCAAGTGCAAAACTAATAAAAAGCAAATGTCAGAGATCATACACAGTTTGAAAAATTGTTATATATTTGGGGTGTGTGTGTGTGTGTGTGGGGGGGGGGGGTTGTTAAATTTCATTTTTAATTCAAATCTTTCTGTAACACATTAGCATAATTACATCTACAAATGTAGAACCAAACCATATAAAATACAACAGATTCTCCTGCCTTCACTTCAGTCAGCATCATCTTGCAGGATAATATTTAATCCATGGTCCTCATTTGGTCCTGCTCAGACATTTAAACACAAACGGGCATAACGCTCAATGTAGCGGTGTTTCAAATCCACCAGCATGCAGCAGACTTTGTACAGTCAGCACTCATCAGAATGACACTTCAGTCAAACACCACCCAGGTCTGAAAACTTAATCATGACAATAAGTGCTGCTTTTAAACTGTATTAGGATACATTACTCATTTGCTGCATAAGCAAAACAACAGCAAAAAACCCAGCAAGCATTACACATGCTGAACACAAGCAGAATGGAAGGCAAAAGCTGGGGCAACGATGATGCCAGTTTTAAGTGCAGCACAGTGCAAGGCAGGCCAGGGCATGTTATGTTGCAGCAGAGCTAACCGTATAGGTACTCTAAAGGGTCCTGGCCGGAGATTAGCCAGTTTCGGAAGAGACGTAGGTGGTAGTAGCACTGGTGGAGGTGGTGGGCCAGAGTGCTGTCCAGAAAGAGCGAGGGGCTGATATTTGGGTCTGTGGAGAAGCGCCGGAGCAACTGGGCTACCTGCTGTTCCTCCAGCGGCTCTAAGGAAGAAGAGGCAAAGCGTGGAAGAGGAGGGAGGAGGGTGGGATTTGGCTGATAATGGCTATGGTAAAAAAATGACATTGAAGAGTACAGCCTGGTCTGAAAACTGCATAGATTCAAGAATGGCATTAAGATCAAAAGGGTATAAGTTCAGCCCCAAAAACCTTCACACAACAAGCCTTTGTCTGTCCAAAAACACTCAATTGATACTACTAACAGCATAACAAAGCAGACTGTAGCAAAGTTGCAGTCTGTTGTAGTCAATTGCGTTTATTTAACAACAGAATGGCTCGATATGGAGGGAGAAAGTCATTAGAAACATGCTGAAGTCTTTGGATTGGCAACAGACCAAAATATGGCAACAGGCCACAAGGGATTATGGGATCAATGTAACAAAATTATATAATACCGTAAATGAATTGGGGGACGAGGGGAAAACATTAGCATTTGTATTCCTAGGCAACAAAAAAAAAAAAACCTAATAAAAACTCAGTCGACCATTTATATCAATTTCAGTCATGACTTTCCTAACGGCTTATTCTCTCTCTCCTCCAGCAAGGACAAGCTGATGTATATTCTTGTGACAGTTTCACTTTGCTGATTCATTTTATCAACATTGAACAGAATTATAAATTGGTCTCAGAGTAAAATACCATCGTCCACCATCACAGGGTGGCATCTGTGTGTTCAATAAGCATATCTAATTCAAGTGAGGCACTGTTATATCTCACATTAGCCGTAGCAAATTTAGAAGGAATGCCATCTAAAGATTAAAAAGAGCAAAAGAAACACAAAACAAGAATTTATCCTACAATATGCCAGATGTTGTTGATTGACAGGAACATATTTTGATAACTCAACTTTAATAAACCTTCAAAATGACATGGGAAAGTTTTAATTTATTTGTACTACTTCTTGGGCTATTTCTACCTTGCCTTTCTGTAATGATGTCGGGTAGAAATCTATCTTGAAAAATGCAGAGGTGAAAACAAGCGGTTTGCCTACAGAAATCAAAAACTTCAAAAATTGTGCAAATTCCACACATAGTGCATAAATGTCAAAGATGTGTGATCCAGATACCAGATAGTTACGTCATAGCAAAACTGACAAACAAAACAAAACACTTAAGTTTGTAATTAGTTACTGACTGCTCAGATGTCTTAGATGTTCCTGTGCTGCAGTGGGATTGGAATTCAAATACTGTAATATTAGTTGTACTGAGATGCATACAAAAGAGGAAAATAGTTGAGTGAAGCTAAAAAGTAAAAGTGTAAAATGTTTCTAAGGTTACCATCTAAACACAAATTCCAATAATTCATTGACAAACAGACATTTAATAAACAGATCTCATAATCAAAAGGAAAGAGAGAGAGTACTCTCCACAGTAACACTGATGTGTGCAAAAATCACACATAGGAAGAATACTTTTGATTTTAAATTTGATACTGGCAGCAAAACTAAGAGACGACACACAAAACTGCCACCGTAACACACATCACTCCTATAAATAGCCATAATGCCATAGAACCTAAATATATGATACTGATATGCGAGTTCTGAATATCAGCAGATAACTGATACCTCTCTCTCTCGCTCTCTCTCACTCTCTAGAGCTTATACCTATTAGGGTTGCTAGGAGGCTGGAGCCCACGTCAGCCAACACTGGGCAAACGAAGGGTACACCCTGAACAGCTCTCCAGGGTCAACACACGCACAGACACAACCATTCACACTCACACTCAAATCCAGGCTCAACATACAACCATTAACACTCACACCAGGGGGTGGGGGGGTGCCTAATTTGGAACAGCCAGTCAGCATAATTTGCATGTCTTTGGACTGTGGGGGGAATCCGGAGTACCCAGAGAAAACCCATGCAAGCACAGGGAGAACATGCAAACCACACAGAAATGCCTGAGCCCGGGACTTGAACCCAGGACCACACAGAGGTTCTTGCTGTGAGGCAGACGTGCTAATCACTACGCCACCATGCCACCTGACTGATACTTATTCCCTACAAAAAACCAAACGACAACCATTTCATCTTTTCCTCATAAAAACAGAGGCATTTTGCAATGAAGTGAATGTTCAATTCAATTTTTTTTGTATAGCGCTTTTTACATTTGACATTGTCGCAAAGCAGCTTTACACAGCAAAAGTAAATTAAAAAGGAATTAAAAAATTTTTCTACAACACAATCTGCATCAGTTAGGATGCGTTCAGAGGGTTAAATTACAAAACGTCCCAAATCCAAACTGATATCGATCCAACATTTTAAGACTCAGTATAGATTCTTGGTAAGGTAAGTTTGTTGGGCTTTTATAGTGGATCATCAGTCCGGTGCTTATCCCCGGTTTCTGTAGCGCAAAGTGACTAGGAGTTCACCTCCTCATGGATGGGACACTAGTCCATCGCAGGTTACCTTCCCAGTATTTTTACTGGTACCCATTTATACTGCCGGGTGGACAGAGGCACACTTGTGGTTAATACCTTGCCCAGGGGTCTTAGCATGGTGGGGGTCTAAAACAGGGATTCGAACCCACGACCTCCTGATCATTAGCCCAGCACCCTAACCACTACACCACCTGCCCCACATATAGATTATTGGACTGTTTTACTGTAGTAAATACATGAAAACACATATGGGCACTGTTTATACTGCAAGTTCTCAACCTACATCAGCAGGACTGTGGAAGGGAAATAGTGAGGGAGTGGTGTGTTGCAGCACTAATCCATATATTTAATCACATCATAAAGTGTGATATAGATACATTGTAGTGTACTCTCTCATGTACTGTAGATTTACAAGCTGGCGCAGTGCTATACCACCCTGATACTACACACACCCTTTAATTATCCCTGCAAGCGGATTAATTATGGATTTTTTAATTTTTTTTTAATTTTTTTTAAATTTAAAGTTTATACTCTTAATATATTATCATATTGAGTCCGAGTTTACGGTAAGGAGATTATATATGGTGTATGAAAATGAGTATACAAGCATAATGTTTATAGTGTGTATAAGAATATTTGAATGATGCCGAGATTTAGAACCAACCTATTTTTACATCCCTAGTGCTCACTCTTTAGGGACCTTCAACATTTGATGTTTTCCAAAAAGTAAAACTGATTAGATTATTCATCTGCCATTCATTTTTATTTAGTACCAGCAAAAGTGTAGCATAAATGTACACAAAACGTAAGCTGACAGACATGCTTGTTGCCATGGTTACATGGTTAAAATCTGACACTATGAGTGTATACACCACTTGAGATTTATTTAAGGTGTCCTTTTGCAAGGGTTTAATGTATTGATCTAATAACAGTTTTAAAGTAAAATTAAAGGCAAGCCTTCCACACTCTCCTGTTACACATTAACATGTGCATATTTTGCATGTGCATATTCTCCTTCTTCAAATATAGGACAGTCGTAACAAGCATTTCTCTACATATTGTACTCTGTATGATTTTGTATGTGACAAATTTGAATTTGATTTTTAAATATCAGGTGGTTTTAACTTACATTTTTGAAGTTGCAATCCGCTAAATTCTGGTTGATGGTTTGCATTAGCTAAGACATTTGTCTGCTGTGTCACTCTCATGAGTGTGCGGAATTAGTATTGTATAAATATAGAACATGAATACCTTAGTTCATAAAAGGCAAGCTAATGTCAAAAATAACAGTATACAGATATCAAACAAACAAATCGGATATAAACTAGTGAACTTCAGAGCAAAATATCTAGTCACATCTATACATATGAGCTTCCAATTAAATACATCAGACAAACTTCAGCATATTTATATGAATGAATGGTATAATCTCCCATCATACATATGCAAATTACCTCCGTATTTTCTGCCACATACACATGAATTATGTGCGACTTTTTGCAGTACAATGTCGTCCCCCTGTGTGCGGATTTATTACTTGCTTGTAATGACTATAGGGTGTTTTGATATGCAAAGATATATATGATGTATGCAAGCTTTGATTAAGTTTGGGGTAATTTCCTTTCAATATAATAACAATCAGAAATAAGTATTTTCCAATCACTATAAGAATGTCACTATTTTAAACAGAATTATGCAGAAATGAGTAATTATGGTTAATAACGGGCACATATCTTTTAAAAAATAAATAAATAAACCCTGATGCGCTGGCCAGGTTGATTTACCCAAAAAACCATACAGGCTGTTCAGGATTATTCAGTAATACTCATTTGAATTATGGGGGCAAACGAATAACACAAGGTAACCTTTCCCTTATTTCACGGCAGTATAATAAATTCAAAGTAATGTAGATTGAAAAAGGACTTCCAAGCTACAACAGTGTTTAATAAGAAAAATAAAATTATGAGTGCTGGGAAGAGATGTATACCTGGAACGTATTATTCTCACATTAAAATCATACTCCTAATATACTACCCAATGGGAAAAAGGGACATAGTTAGCATAAGAGTCAATTTTGTTCTCACTTTGTACAGTGGCTAATACATGTAGAGGACAGTATCACAACACATGTTTACTTCTTCAGAAACTAAATATGCTAATAAGGTAAAGGTTCATAAGGTCATAGGTCAACACATACACACACCAACACACCAAAAAAAACATACACACACCAAAAAAAAGAATCATCATACTCTTCCACTAAAAAAAAAAAAAAATCAAACAGCAATGTATAAACACTGAGATCATTAGGTAAGAGTGACAGTCTTATGCAGGGTGTTATAAACAGAATATGAGAGGTGGTGGTGTTAGAGCGAGCGTCCAGGTGAATGGGTGGACCGACACGGAGAAACTGGTGAAGATGTAGGAAACACAGCAGTGACCGTGTTAAATGGAAAGAAAGTTCAACACTAAAAAGATTAAGAGACTTTTCTTTTCCAAAGGCATGCAAGACAAGGAAGGTGGAGAAAGGTGAAATATACTTGAAGAGAAGCAGACGTACCATTAGTCGGATGCTTTGCAAACGACACAGAAAATCGCTTTACTGCCGGCATAGACAACAACTCTGAGGAAATAAAAAAGGTCACTGATGTTACCATCTTTTGGAGTGCACCTGTAGAGGATAAGGGGGGGCTGTCTGGGTTACACAGTGCTGAAAGTGTGAGACATTCACAGAACATTAGGGAGAACAGAGCTGGAGGTCACTGAGGGGCTCTATGCTACTGTAAAACCTACAGCAAGACATAGTTAGACAGTCACTGAGGTTAAGCAAGAAAAGCAGCTTTTAGCAGTGTTCAGTATGATTCGACATGGACTCTAAACAACATTGCAGTCTGTATCTTTTTTTTTTTCCATATCAAAGAAGACAAGCTTTCATAAATAGATCCAGAGATTGCTGTAATCTCACCCCACATTACATACAAATGTTAAGATAGATAGACAGACAGATACCTCTATCTCTTAAAGCATTAGCTTCAAACACTTCCTACGACTTAAGAACCCAGTGAACCAGACTGAGACCATTTTACCATTCACACACACACACACAGTAAACTTCAGAGGACACTGCTATATATTACAGTGAAAACAAGAGGACAAAGATGGTATACATAGACACCACACCACACAGAGGTTCAACACAATATAGGTTTAACACAAACTGGAATGAACATCGCTGTGGACATGGGACAGATGAACACACAGGTTAGGGTTACAATAATATAAAATGGCAGTAGAGAGACAAGCTTCTCACATCACTCTGCCACCACGTGGACAAAAATGATCAACATATACTGTAAGAATGTTCTGGAAGGGTAAGTCACTGCGTCTCTATAGAAGCGTATTTCTCTAATAGTACATAAGAACTGCCTATTATGACAGTGTGATAAGAAAATCAGAATACTTTATTGATCCCGGAGGAAATTGTGTAAAATGTGCTATGCAGTAAAAATAAATAAATAAATATATTTAAATACAACAGCTAGGTTTTAGACATAATTTAACCACTTGAAAGATAATTAATAATCAGGTATAATAATCAGGAAAATCTGGTATTGCTGTTATTTAACTATTTACTGTTCTTGTCTAAATACAAGGTACTGAGTCAAAATTCATGTCTGTAATAATTACTACTGATGGATTGGATAGATAGTAAGGGGAATAAGCAGAATATTCCTCCAACTCAAAACAACATGAAGCAAAAATTAAACAAATCAATGCTGATCAAAGGAAAGACAAACATGGTGAAAGACAATGAATTTTGCGATTGCACACATTCCATTAGGCGCACAATATAAATGCTTCTGTACATGCTACAAAAACATTTAACAAAAGATCTACATCTGAATGACCTACAGACCACTAAGTACTCCTTTTACAGGAACCCTCAGCATGGGCTCTGAAAAACATGTCCTGCCCCCTGAACTCTCTTTGTGGATTACACAAAAAAATAAAATAAATAAATAAAAAAAATAAATAAATAAAAAAGAAAGAGAGAGAGAGAGAGAGAGAGAGAGAGAGAGAGAGAGAGAGAACAGCTTGTATGAGCACATACCATCTTTACAGGTCAAACTGCCAGAGGAGAATTTTTTGCGGTGTGTGCGGGCGTAATCCTGCAGATTGGGGGCACTAGAGGACCCGCCAAGGACAGTGGTGCTGAAGAGGCCTGCACACTGAGAGCCTGTGGAGGAGGGTTAGAGATCTCAATCAGTTAGTCATCACTACACACACACGCTGTTATTCAGATTCAGGCAAAATGCATGAGAAGATAAGTCTTGTGTGAGATACTCAACCAGAGAAGCTGTGATTGTTAGGTTTAAGTTGTGTTTTATAAACAGTCATATGAATAAGAAGGTAAATCCATCATATTTATTAATAGTCATTACTATTAATAATTCATGAATATGAGGACAGTTTAACTCATAAACAGGAACTCATTCTACATTACATGCGAATATTTAGTAAACAGTCGGACATACTGGATATTGCACAATGTCAGTATTTAGATCAGTCCCCCATTCCCTTAATAAATTTAATCAGTATATACTACACCAAAGCAGCGTGAATTGATTGGTTCACTATCTCTGGATTAAAAATTTTAACACCGAGTGGATAGTGCTTGAATCAACACAACAGACACACACTTTTTCATGGACAGTTAGAGCAGGTATCCTCAACATTATTCTGCTTTAATATGGAAAGACACACCATAAAAATCTTGTTTTAGTTTGCTTTTCTTGTGTTTCCTGTTTCTATGTAATATATACTAAAACACCTTTATAGAGTGTGGTGTTATCATGTTTATGTGTAGTATACACTAAACTTTGAGTCAGCTAAACAGATGCCATTAGCTACCAAGCGTTTACTTGCCGTTGAAGAGCTAATGTGACTTTCCATTGAAATGGATAAAATATGTAAAAATATAATTTTAAGTTTGCTTTTCTTTATGTTAACACATAGTATATAGTAAAACATGAATGAGCATACGTCTGTCATGATTTTAAATAAACCGTAAAAGTCTCATTTTAGTGTGCCTTTTAATGTTCCTGTGTAGTATATACTAAAACAATTATTCACCTCAGGCTCGCTGAATTGAATAGTCCACTCAACGTTCCATCTTTGGAACTATTCACAGCGTCCACCTTGCCTTTGACAAATAATTATTAATTATTTGCACATATACAGTTAATGTTCTCATATTCATCTTGGCAGTGTTTTAAAATACTGCATTAGTTAATATAGCACTGCAGTGTCAAGGTCTTTTTCAACCAATTGTTTCCATCAAAACAAAGAGGAGCCAAAGAGAGGCGCTTAAACTCCAGAATGAGCATAAAGTTTTCACATTCACACTCAAGGGCGAGGGAAGGTGCGCGGCCCACCTCTGATTAAAAGGTGTTAAAGTATTTTAAAATAAAAATGTATTGATGTAGAGAAGTACCAAACCATCGACTCTATGTCATCCAGCAAGGTGTAGGATGATTTTAACCAGTAGATGGCATTTTGAGCCATTTTCAACTCTTAAAATGCAGATTTTTATAAAAATAGTAATTTTGTCAATATTAACACCAGCGTTGATGTGATTAGTACAATGAGTACAATCAGATGTGTTTATAGTACAATCGTGTCACTTAGTTTACAGCAACAGAATACATATGTAAATGTGTAGTACTTCTTTAACGATCAGTTTTCCATCCTTAAAATGAAACCATAACTGAACTCATGAGAGGTCAATGATATGAAAGATCCGTTTCCCAGCACCTGAGTCTAAACTGATCTAGTTTTATACTCCATTTAGGGAACTGACATGACTTTTCCTTCCTAAATGTACAGGTCATTGAGGGGGATGGTGTCTCAGAAACTTAATCCAGACAGTGCTCTTTAGAGAGAAAGGGGCAGAGGGGCGGAGCAGCAGGGAAAACTGAGAGCAACAGATATATGATACCAACCTAATCCACTCTGCTTCATCTCTGGGGACTGGCGTGAGCATGAGGCGAAAAGGCGATAGCTAGCTGCTTTAGAGGACGAAGTCTCTGACAGGACCTGCATGAGAATTAACAAAGAAAGGATAAAAAAAAAGGTTTAAAATTAATTACGGCTTTTATATTTCTTTTGTATAATTAGCAGTATTAATATATTATATACATACATTATTGGTTTGTAACTTGCATGCAATCTGATTTTCTTTTTCCGTGTTTGAAGGATTGAAAACAGCTCCTTAATTTTCTCCTTCTTATTATAGATAATGGTAATGGTAATTTTTACGACAAAAAACAGTATTACACCAGAATATAATTTATAATGGCACATACTTCCTATGTCATCCTAATAAACTTCCAAAAAAGGTAACAACAGAAACGTGATATGATCTAACAGACGTCTAGCCATGCAGTTCGTACAGCAGTTGGAAAATAAGTGCATGCGTTTAAGCAGCATTAAGAAGTGCATCTATTAACAACATGAGAGTGGATGTGCAGGGAAGACAGAAAGGAAGACAAAGAGATTATACCTCCATTGAGCTAGTCTTGCGGTTTCGAATCAGAGGGGATCTACGCTGAATGCCTACTGATTCAGATAGAGGTAGGGCTCGATCTGGTTCATCTTGCACAAGGTTCTCCAAACTTCCAGGGTCAGTTTGCTTCTGGTCATTCTAATAAAAATAAACACCATCCATACACAATGACAAACACAACCACACCAGATACAGACAAAAATTATTCACAATGTCTGATTACAGAATCAGCACATTTCAGAAAGAAATTCAGAGTAACTCAGGTTACCTCAGAAGATGCAGGACGGAAGCCGAAGCCCAGTGGTGCGTTCTCCTCTTCACAGACTTTAACTCCAGGGCTGAAATGCAGCTCGACATGAAAACGCTCTTCTGAGGAGGGGTCCTACAATACAAAAAAAACCAATTTAATACAATTTTTGGGGGGAAATCTTAAAAAAAAAAAAATTCACAGTTTTGAAAAATTATACAAAATTTTTCAAAAAAAAATATTTGAGGGCTTTCGACAAGGTGCGCGACTATCAGCCAGGAGATCGCAGGCTAGAGTCCATGGTGATGCTGCAGCCATGACTAAGAGTCCACGGGAGCTAATTGGCCGAGCTCTCAAGGGATGAAGGGATAGCCTGGCATACGCTCACCTCCCTGTAACTCACAGTGATCACCAGCGGATCACTATGTCTGTGAGTTGTCATACAATTTGGAGGCTAGCGCTTTTTTTTTCAAAAAGTGTGTTAGGCTGCCCCCGAATGTGCATGCGCAGCAGTTCGAAAAAAAGATGCGCGTGGCAGCATTGCGTGTCAAGGAGGGGGTATGTGCATGCTTATGCCCCTCCCTGGTTGGTGGTGGTGATCATACGTGACAGGGAGGCCACACTAAAATTAGGGGATTAATTTTTTTTTTTTTAATATAAATACATCAGAATATTCTGAACCTTATCTGTGTACCACCTATAGACAATAATACTAAAGCTGAACAGACTAAAACCAGATTTTCATTATTTATTTTTTTACATTTGTTTAATCACGATGAACGCAGGTGAGCCCGAGCACACACACACGTGGGTGCATAGGCAAAGAGCTTTGCAATGGTGTCTCCTTAAAAAACATTCAGTTTAAATATGTACTACAAGGAAACAAACAAAAAAAAAGATGAGATTTTTGTAGTTTGTTTACAGCCCTCACACATCCCCAGACAACCAATAACAGAATTTATCTTCCATTAAAAGGAAGTTTCAAGCAACTAGAATGTATAAAATTCTTAGATGTCACTACTGCACATACACTACAGATACAGTTTGTAGATGAGAATAAAAACAGGAGTACTCCTTTAATTCAATACCACAATGATGCATAGGACTATTCAGAACAGCAGCAGGAACAGCTGTTTCTTTAGTTTGGGAAAACACAAAATACCTTGTTGTTGTCTTCATACAGCATTATAACTATCTGAGTCATATAGTTGAGCTCAGGGACGGCACTAAGATAGTCCATGGCCCTCTTCCACTGCTGGTCATTGACCTCCTACAACAAATCAGATGCTCATGTTTGTGTATGAAGTCTCTTTTTATTTACAAGTGCCAAGTTATATATGTAACTTACATCCAGCAGGCCTCCGTAGCGGAAGATGCTAAGCAGCGAATGGACATGGCTCTCGCTGGTGAAATATAATCGTGTCCGTACATGCCTGCCTGGCGACAGCACACCACGGGAATACCTAGGACAAGAGGACACATAAGAACAAACACGGATGAATGAAACAGGATGTAAACAGCTTAGCCAGACAAACCTTCCTGTTCTATATAATTGATTTTATTTTTGGTGCATCAAACTTTATTTTTAAACAAACAAAATTGCACCTATGTGCATAAAAATAAGCTTACAGTGGATGGAGCTTGTTGACAGACTCATCCTCATGAGTCCTCTGCAGGTCCAGTTGGATCTTCTTGATTAGAGGCAGACAGTAGCCATATGCTATCTCCAATTTCTCCATCTTGCTAATTCCATATTCCTTAACAAACATTGCACAAGAGTATGTGATATGGGATTATCAATTTAATTCTACTGTCATTTTGTAAACAAAATAAAAGTTATACCTGTGGTATAACGATGTCTGCCAGTGCTCGTGACAGGGTAAACAGCTCCACTGTGTCCTCTAGGACCAGTGAACTGTTGTGTTGAACATCATACTTCACACAGTCATAGATGTCTGGGATCTTGCTGATGTCATAGCGTCCATTCTTCATGTGGAAGTCTCTCTCCAGTTTAGACCAGCGCTGCAACATCATCTCCAAAGTCTCGCTGTGGTACAACTGCAAATCTGTGGGTGATAAAAACACCCGAGTGTCATTGATACTGACCCAGAACAGGCTCTGCGCTTGTGGCCTCCTCTGTGATTGTGTTTTGAGACTAAAACCTAAATTCCATTTTATACCACACTGTACAATGATAATATCTGGGTATTGCATGGTTTAGCAACAGAGACAAATATATCGAATCACAACCTATGGATTTAATTGAACATATCAAATAAAATGCAGTAAGAAAAACAGATACACAACACAATATATTTTACAAAAATCCACCAAAATAATAAATGAATCAGTTAATACAAGAGTATCTATTGTTTAACAAGTTGTTACTTCAAGTATCATAGAGTCCATATTGTACAAGTAATTACAAAACTTAAAGTATTGTACAATCACAACATCAATATTATAACTTCATAATGTCTGGTCTTATGGAAAATTGATCTGTGAAGATGCCAATGACCTTCGTTGACTCAGTTAGAAGAAATTACTTGACTAACCTGCAGATTTGGGATCTTCAAGCTTCTTTTGGATTTGGGAAATGAGGCTCTGGATGAGGCTGTACACTTTATCACAGGTTTTCACTGGATTTTCCACAGCTATCATAGAGTTCACCATCGAGGGGCTGCCTGTTGGAGCCATCTAAGTGGGAAAATCATGAATAATACGTACCAATGTAGATGTGTATGCTGCATATCAGGTAAAGCCCACAGTACTGTTCAATTTGTAAAGCTCATGGACAGAGGAATCTCAATTTAGACCGAAGAATCTTTATCAACAGTGCCAACAATAGCACACCAGTGTCAACTGCAAGGTAAACCACATGTTTGTATTAATGTACTTATTACCTCCAACAAGGAAGGACGCTATCAGATTGCTCGTGTGTGTGTGTGTGTGTGTGTGTGTCAGAGGTAATGTCGCAACTAAAATTTTCATCAAGCTCAAGTATTCAGAACAGAGAATTCTCTGAAGAGAATTCATCTATTCATGAGAAACCATGAATAGATGAAAACTAATTAAAATAGTTCTGGTATAAGAGGAATAAATAATTTGGGATGTGATGTTGTAGAAACATAACTGACTTCGACTTCGCATCACACCATCATGTGGTTGATTATTTTCCTGTAACAGCACCCCCTGTTGGGGTTTATTTTTACATCTCACTCACTGACTTCCCATTCCACACCGATGATTATTCTTTACATTCAGTACAACAAACATATAACAAGCCTATTAGCAGCATTTATAGCACAGCAGAACGACAGATCTAATCCAGAGACATTTTCAGTTGATATAAAAGGTTTCACCTTGTCAAAATCTTCATCAGTGAAGTCTTCATCTTTCTGCATGATCTCATGAAGTCTGGCTTTGACACGCTGTTGGCAGCCGCCAAGTGAATCTAGGTCATTATCAAGCAGCCCGTTCATGTTCGCACTCTTCACCATCTGGACCAGAATGGGTGTCAACTCACCCTCCAGTGCCAGCAACCCCTACCAGGCAAGTCACAAAAATTATTTCTGCACACTGGACTACATACAGATTCATTGATCTGAAAGGCAGTTTCATACCTTAGCAAAGGCAGCTGCAGTCATCTGCACCCTGCCTTCATCTGAGGCGTAGATCTTAAGGTCGTGGCGATAAGTACTGTGGAGGCGAAGAAGGCCGCAGCCAGGAAAGCCAGCATAATCCCCTACACACAGCATGCACACAAAAAATACAATATATCAGCAGGTTAGACCCTAACAAACACAAACCTTCATAACCTAACCTAGAACACAAAATGATTTCTCATACATGCTAATATGACATTATAACCACAAAAAGACTGGAAGTGGTTCATGGTTCTGCACTCAGAGAGATATTAACACATTTAATATGAACAGCTACAGTACATGTAAATATGTAGAAACTTTATTTAATACTGTAAGACATAAAGACAGGGTTACAACACATGTAACCCTGGGTTTACACTGGGGCACAATGTCCGCGATCTCTGCGATTAAAAAAAGCGATGGAGCTCCACGATTTATGAGCACGACAGGGGTATGAAAAGTCCTCTAGCCTCTTGCCATCTCACACACGTATTATAAAAATACAGCTAATATTATTTCTAAATATAAATAGTTGTTCCGGTGTCAGTGTACTTACTGCTCAAGCTGCTTTTCACAACGCACAGAGGAACGCGCATCTCAGATCTGTTCCATTTGTGCCAGGATCTGATTCTTTGGGATGTATTACAGGGGACATATGGGATATATATATATGCTATGCAGTAATCTATTGCTGTATTTTTTTATTTACTTTTCCTGGAATAACTAGTTCAACATGGATTTCCCACATAATCTCTCCTCTGATATAATATGGGATTTTCCCTAATCAGCGCGAGTCGGAAAGCTGATCTAGAGTCTGTTATGAGCGTCCAAAATAAATAATAAATCCCCAGGTTTAATTATTAAAAACCTCTTATAGGTAATTATGCTCCGATCAGACATGGAATGAACGCATCGTAGAGGAAGGCATAGATTTTCCCACGCAGCTCCACGCTCCACTATCTCACGTCCACTTCAAACCAAAAGAGCAGGCCAAAATAGTGGCTGCCCCATAAGCCAAAGCTGAGCAGCTCATGCTGGAATTAATTCAACCGGACCCATTGGACTTGAGACAATCAAATGGAGGTTACATGTAAAATATACAGAGAAAAAAGCGTAAAAATTCATTAAGATAGAAAGCACTTGGATTTGTTTTATTTACATTTTAAGGGTAGGTTCAATACAATACATGACACACAGCCAGTGCAGGTTCACGGATCCTCAATAATAATATATATTGAAGGTTTTCGATGAGACCGCACATTTTTTCGGCCAGCCAAAACCGAAACCAACCGGAAAAAAATGTTGCACTATTTTTCCCTATTTCGCAGCTATATCGCTTACATGTGAGTACACCCTAAGTATATGGGATATATGGGCCAGACAACCGCTTTTTTAATGTGGGGTCAAAGGTCAAGGTCATAGTGACCTAATGTTGGTACGCTATATGCCACCTTACCACCCTACACATATCCACCAAATTTAAAACAGGTTCGTCTGACGATTCGGAAGTTACAGCCTGGAAAACGATGGGGGCGCAAGGACGCGCATATGGACAGACTGATTACTATAGGGCGTACGCATTACCGCTCTAATAATACTTAAATTTACTATTGTTATTTTATATTTTATTAAATCTAGTAACAATCTTGAAGACATTTCAGTAATTTAATTTTATTTCTGTATAGAGTCTGCAAGGAGGTACTGTATATATCAATACTACATTGTTGAAAACTTCAGGAAATAAATTACTCTTCAGATCTACACACAAGATCTGCACACAAGATCTTTCCCTACTTCACGTGAGTGTGTGTATGTGTACATGTGAGAAAGAGAGTTTTTATATCATTTAAGACCAGTTCTAAAAAAAAATGGATTTTTGACCATTCTTCTTTATAGAACAGCTTCAACTCGGTCATCATCTTACATATGGACAACTCTCTACTGGGTTAAATTCTGGGCTGATTGGACCACCCCAAAAGGTGTCATACCCCCAACCCCCAAACCTTTTTTTTTTTTTTTAAAGCATTCTGCTGTTAATTTACTTTAAATGTTTACAGCGATGTCCATCACACTGACATTATCCTGCAGGATACTTTGAAAAACTTGGGAATGAATTTTCTCCTTGAAAAAGACAAGCTGTACAGACCTCAGGGCAACGAAGCAGCACAAATCCTGATGCTTCCTCCACTATGTCACCTTCAGGATGACGTTTTTCAAGTGTCCTTTTTAGACAGATGGAGTGTTATATTCTTCCTGAATAATTCAACTCTTGTTCCATCCATCCACACAACATTTCCCAGTAGTGTTGAGGAGTGTCAAGGTGCTCAGATGCACAGCAGTGTTTATTGGAGAGCAGTGGCTTCCTCCAAAGCGTCCTATGGTGACATTCTTCCTGTTCAACCTGCCTGTTTTTGTATTTGGTAGATTCATGAACAGAGATCTAATTGAATTTCAAGCCTTTAGTTGTTACTATAAGACAATGTTCTATACCTCACTGAAAATTCTGGGTTGACGTTTTTGAATAATCTTGGCTGGGTGCCCATTTCTACGAAGACTAGCCATAGTACTAAATTGTGCCATATGTTTTCTGATTAATAAATAAACATTCCAGCTTTATGCAAATCAGCCATTTTTGTTCTCAAGTCTTCTGAAATCTCTTTAATGTGAAGCATGAGACCTTGTCAGCTGATGCCTTTCAAGAACAGAAAACTCAACATGGTTTGTCAGAACAAGTTTCATCAATTTGACTCAGGTTTGCTAGCCCTTGCCTAGGGGTTACACTTTTTCTAATATACACTGTGAATGATTCAATTAATAGTGGAGCTAGGGGGAGATACCCAAAGTGTGAAAGAAACAGTATAGGAAAAGAGAAAAGCTGAAAAAGATGTGTACCTTGTCCTCCAGGGTACATGCAACGAAAGGCTCGTCCCAGCTCCTCTGCCTGTACTCGGCCTGCCGGAGTTAACTCACCTCCCCACTTTAGCACCAACAGCAAGGACGGACCTTCATTACGTGTTTCTGCTCGCAAGACAAATACCAGCAAAAACATCATATCAGTATCGTGTCACCTGAAAGAATCCGTGTGAATAATTTAGGAATTCTATTTAGTTTTTAATTCATAATTTAGTTTTTCTGTACCTTCTTCCTCACTGGAAGTCTTAGGCTGCCCGTGGGGAAGGTAAGTTAGCTGTACTTTCCTGTTTATCCCAGAGAAATGGCCATACCTACACACAGAAGACCAGTAATGTGAAAATAGACTTCAGTAATGAAGCTCTGTAATGTAATGAATTACTTCAGTAATGAATCACATCTGCACTTTCGTAAAGGACACTGAAAACAACATGACAGAACAGGCAGCCAAAGCAGGTTGTGTCAAACACCTAAAAAAAATTGTCTGTGTAACCCGAGGTTTAATTAAGTTATTGGGATTCTATGAATTCTGTAATCCTATCTTTTACAAATGTGAAATGTTCAGTAGATTAGATCTAAAAAAAAAAAAAAAAAAAAAAAGATTATGAAGAATTGATATTAACTGATAAAACTTTTACCAATAACAAATTCTGCAAAGTTACCTAAAGCCTCAATGAATCATAATATATGCATTCAAGTACAGATGTTTATAGCTTTTTTACTGACTTTTTATATAAGTATACATTTAATCAGTGACCAGAGCCCCATAGGCATGAAAGATGACTTGCATGGCTGTCTTGTGTCCATGCCCCCCACACGAAACCCAATAAGGCTAGCATGTTGCCAAAAATAAAACACAGCAACAACGTTTATTAATAATAACAAAACTGAAAATTGAAATAACAAAAAGCTGAGGCTCCTACACCACCACTCAGACTTGCACAGAATAAAAAAAACACACAAACTCAGGCAGGCAGACAAACTTTTGTCGAGCAAAACTTTAAACATTAACAGGAGCAAGGAGCATGAACTCCTTAAATGGATAATTAAACTAACAGGACAGGTGATGCAAATAAATGCAGAAATCAGCTAGTGAAAAGTTGTGAAAATAAAACTCACCCTGTGTCCGAAATTTTTCACTCATTCACTACTTCCTATTCATTATATAGGGAATTAAACGTGAGGGAATATATAGTGAGCTCAAGTGTGTTAAAATGTTTCTGGACACTTCACCTCGGTGCCGTTGTGAGATGAGCTGGTGGTTTGCTGCTGTTTTTTTTTTTTTTTTCATTAAACTGTAAGGCATTGGATCAATTTCTTTCACTTCATTTTAAGTTTGATATATTTTATTATAAGACATTTATTAAGCTATATCTTACTCCCTTTTTTATTGTCTCCTTAATAACTGTTCTTAATTGTACTTGACTGTCCATGTATTATTTGTTATACAGTTTGGCTTAATACTTTAAGTTTTTTAAGTTAAACGTAAAGTTACCAACGTTACTAGGACAGATTTATGTTTCCCCTCTGCTCTCTCCCCTCCTGTCTGTTAGGCATTTTTTCGAACAGCCCAAAGCAATGCATTATGGTATATATTAGTTTTCACACTGTATTATGGGATACATTGAGTGCACTATATAGTTCTCACTATACATTCAGACATAGTGTCATTCACCACTATATAGTGAATAGTGCGTGATTATAGGTACAGGGTCAATGTTAACCTTTCCTGGTTTCACTCCAGACTGTAGTCGGAAAACGCAGGGGTATTTATTTATTTTTTTGTTCATTCATTCATTCAGTCTCAGACACCCATTAATAGAGATATCTACCGTGAACTCTGTGTTTGGTGGCATCTGTCAATCAACAGGATCTTTAAGGTCTGATTCGCACCGCATGACAGATCAGCTCAGCTGAACTCTGTACCCGCCCACTTTGGTTCGCTTGAGAAAATTTTGCCTCTTGTTGCTCATTTTACTCGCTTGGCTTTGCATGGTCGCTTGTCACTCATCACGGCTTAAGTAATGAACTTAGAAAAAACAGGGACACCTTACGACTCCAAAATAATGCCTAATGCATTTTCAGCAAACTCTATGCCTCACTGTGATACTGCTGCCATTTGATCTGTAGCTGCATTATGCAAAAGAAAAAAAAAACACTTTTGATGTTCTCCAGTGAGACTGAATGTTCCCATTTAAGTGGCCCAGATCTAAACAGATTTTTACTCACATCTCCAAAACAGTTTTAAGCTGCTCCAGTTTTGACGACTTCTCTTCGATCTCACTGTCACTGTGCTCCCCCAGATCTGTTAACAGCATTCTGCTGATGTCCAGCACTTCCTGAAGGATAAAACAGTAACTATGAACTGTGCCACTATAATCAATACAGCACAGCAGGATGTAAGGAGCTACACAAGAAATAAAAATAAAAAAACTAAAATCAAACAAAGGTAGCATGTTACCTGCAACTGTTTTGGTTTCTTCAGCTTCAGCTTGCCGGTCTTGTAACCCCCGTACTTCTCAAACAACGCAAAAAACCTGGGAGGAAAAAAAAGGACAAATCCCTCAGCATGCATGTCGCTATGGATCTGATAGAGTTCCAATAACAGTCACACATGGAGTCTCACATGGGATTTCTGACTTCCATCTTCATTTTCTGTTTTGGTGTTCGGTCTCCATGACGGATCACCGCAATCACGCAACGCAGCTCCATCCTACACAAGTCAAAGATGCTTTAGTCAATATTCCACACCATTTCCATGTGCATATTCCACAAAATATACACAATATACACATGGAAATGGTTTATTCAATAAAGAAAAACCAGTGAGAAAGGAAATGAGCTGTGTGTGGAAATCAGCAGCATGGACTCACATGGTGCCGGATGTGGTAGGAACTATAGGAATATCCTCCGCCTCAGTGGGAATAGACCAGGGTATATGGAACTGGGGAGCCAGCTCCCTCATCACAATGTTCCTATGGACAAAAAATACAACAGCAGCCCTCACTTAATTTACGGTAGGAAATATTTTGCACATACTGTACCATGGGGTTGGAAGTTTTTCAGCTTGAGGAATCAGGGAGTGAATTGTGAAGCTAATCTAATATTCTCCACCTGGCTGGTCCAGGATAGCAGGTTAACCTCTGTGGACTTAAGTTTCAGAGCATTCTGAAGTCACCACCATGATATTTGATAGCTACATGGAACACATGTGGTGTCTCAATTCACATACTAATCATAAAGTCTGCAAATTACTTCAGGGCTCTGTTGTCTCAAATCCAACATTGCAATTGGCCATTTTCACAAAGGTTGAAAGCCCGCCGCTTCCGTACATGGCCAAGATGGTGACCAAATTGAGAGAGAAATGTATGCTGCTTAGTACACAACATTTTAACTGTTTTGAGTACATTATACAAATGGTACACTTCCGCTCTACATTACACTAAGTTTATACTTGAGTACATGATACTAATGGTCCACTCCCCTCCACCAGGTTATAAAAAAGTAAGAAAGAAATGAAACAGTACCTCTCATTGTGAACACACTTGTGGTCTTAAAATAGCAAGTATATGTACACAAATATGTGAATTGAGACACAGGGATGGGGTAATTTCTTGAAGGGTTTATATGTTTGTTGAAAATAAGGCATAGTGCAAATCCTGAAATTTAGTGATATTAGCTACTGGAAAAAATGTAGCTCTTCCTTAAACCAAATACACAATAACAATAAACATAATAACAATAGGTCTGTTTGTGTGTATATATATAAATATATGTATGCATGTATAAACAATATTTTCTTTTTCGTGAACTTGGGAAGGGGATGGGACAAGAGTCATTCTATCCGGGATTGGAATGGGAATTTTTTTTCTTATTCTGTCATGGAATTGGGACAAGCAGGGGTATTTTTGTGAGAGTGTGATGGAACAGTATTAGTGAAAATCCACTCCTGTCTCACACTCTAGCAGGAATGCGGTGTGAATAGGATATCAGTCTACTACATTTACAATTGTACCTCCTGTCATGATTTTATTCTGGAGTACATGGAGTTAACCCACACACAGAGTGTGAAAAACCTCACACAGACATTACCCATGTTCAGGATCATACTGGGAATCTTGGAGCTGTGACATAGTGACAAAAGTATTTCTTATAACAGTATACTGTGAGACCCATGTATCATCCCAGTTTAAACATTAACACCAGTGAGAAAGCAATGGCTCACCCAAGAATCTTGGCACAGTCATCGTAATATTTCATCGAGTTCTTCACAAAGCTGAAGCCATTGACGTCACACACGTACGAGTGTCCATTGGCCCGGAGGAGGTCAAAGCCACACACTGTTTGCTGCAGAAAGTCAAAAAGGATTTAAATTACAAGTCTGGATTCAGCACCAAGAGAATAACAGACTAAAGAACGAGCGAAGACAATGACCTTGAAAGCCAAGCACACTTTACGAGCCACCAATTTTTCCATAGCAGTGAGCATAACAGGGTAGCGTACTTCTTTCCCCTCACTGTCTCGTTCAACTTTGCCATCCAGTGCGGGAGACTTACGAGCCTCAGCATGAGCATAATCAGGCCCTACTGTGTACACCTGAGAGATGAAAAACACACACATATATAAATGGCTCTAGCAGCAGTATATTACGAAATGCTTCAAAACAGAGCTTTACTACTGGGTCTCCCACAGGAAGGGGAAACATAGCCAGGGCTTTATTTACTCAAGTTCTGCAGTCACATAATTTGAGGAAAAAAATAAAAAATAACATGGAAATTTCAGGAACAATAATCTCTGAGGCCCCAATAAACACTCCAGAACTGAGACCCTTAGAGCAACAGTGGGCTAGGTCAATTTTTGTGAGTTTTCAGGAAAGCACTTCAAAGATTTAAGGCAAAAAAAAAAAAAAAAAAATTGTATGATTCATTCTCATTCATTATCCTTCAGTCTCACTGAATACTTTTTTTGGCCTAAATTGCTTTGTTGCTGGGATTTTGGCATTTTGCCAAAAATTGCAATTTTGGACTTAGAAGAATTAAACTGAACCCAGAACCTGGGTTGAAATTGTATTTTTCAGTGCAACAGTGGTCCAAGTCCAAATTTCAAGGAAATGTAGCAATTTTACAAAAAAATAATGAATAACATTCAGTTAAATACTAAGAAGATGCAGTGGTGTCCTAGCTAAAGTAATAATTACTTTCCAAGTCTTCTATTAACTGAAGAACCTCTTTTTCAGGTATGTTTTTCCTAGATGTGGAGGCTTCACACATGGGTGCCGCCATCTTGGATTTTGGACTTGGCCCACTGTTGCACTAGTAAATCAGTTAAATAGTTAAGAGCAATAGTGAAGTGCCCACGTTGTGTAAAAATTGGAACTCTACCTGGATTTACACCAGGATTCATCGGAAATATGTAACATCATTCATTTTCTGAAACGCTTAATCCTAATTAGGGTCGCGGGGAGGCTGGCCCCATCTCTCTCTTTTCACTGGCCCGACTCTGGGCGAGGGCAGAGTACACCCTGGACAGCTCACCAGGCCATCGCAGGGCAAAAGATGTAATTTTTCTCTATTCATTTCTGTACTTAACTCAAAAATGACAAAAATGGACTTAGACCACTGTTGCTCTAAGGGGCTCAGTTATACCGAGCTGAATGTAAGTATCGTGGGATTGCATTCATAAAATGGAGCAGTGGATCTCTAACCCATTTTCACTTCCTGCCTCCTGTTTGTTTTTCTTTTTGCTTGTCATGTGCTCCACTAGAGTATTACTGATCTATGAGTGAATAAATAGCGAAGCATAGTTGGACTGCGAAATGATGAATATTCTTCAGTGATTTCGTTGAACATTACCTTCACATCCGTTCCATCTGTAGGCATGAATTCTTCATAGATGTAGGAGCCCGTCTTTCTCACGCTGCTCTCAGGAGAATAGACACTGCTCCGGCTCCCAATCTGGAAAAAGGAGTGTGCAAAAGTGATTAACATGATGAATAAAATGATTGTTTAAATGTCTGTTAAAATTAATAGTGGGCCAAAACCAACACCATAATATTAATATACAATACTTTCAAGATACACTGCCCAGCCAAAAAAATATATTTTAATGGAGTGCATTTAGTCTTGATCATAGCATGTATTTCCCATATTATATAAAAAACACCTTACGGAGCATGGTTTACCTTTGTTTTGAAATGAGAAGGCTTAACAGACCAGAACAGATGCCATTAGCCACACAGACCTATTGGCTGGTGAGCTGTTCAGGGTGTACCCTGCTTTCACCCAGAATTGGCTGCAGCTTTTGTTGAGAGTTCCCATTCATACATTCATTAGTTTCTTAACTGCTTAATCTTTTCAGGGTCACAGGGAGGCTGGCGCCTATCTCAGCCGACACTGGACGAAAGCAAGGGACACCCTGAACAACTCACCAGACCATTGCAGGGCAACACACACTACCATTCACACTCACATTCACATACACACCTAGGGGCAATCTGTAACAGCAAATTAGCCTAATGTGCATGTCTTTGGACTGTGGGAGGAAACTGGAGTACCTGGAGGAAACCCATGCAAGCACCAGGACAACGTACAAACTCCACACAGAAACCCAGTACCTTCTTACTGTGAGGATTGTTAATTATGCCTCACGTGTGAAATATGTGATGCATCAATATCACACACTACAATGATTTTTTTGGTTCTCACTGGCTACAACAGCATTGTTCAATACATTTTCACCAAAAATTATAGAAAAGTAATTTTTTAATTCTTTTTACTAGTAGCCCTTTTCGACAAAAGTGGTGGTGTATAATCTTCACTGCACACTACTGTAATTTGGCTTTTTTTTTTTGCAATCCACCCATAAAACCTACATTTATGCATTTGTGATATTGCTGTCACATGTGCACAATGACCACTCTTTGTCAAAAAATCCTGTAACTGTTTCTCTCTGACCAGTTACTGTTTCTCTCTGACCAGTTTCATTCTCATTCTTCCATCCAGTTTGGAGTGAGTGATGTGCTCGTTTAAGGCTGGATCTCATTTGGGCGATTCTTTGGCGACTGTCCGTGATTTTTTGAGTTGGCGCCTGTCTCAGACCAACCACAACTGTGTATGTGATGTCATAAATGACTCAAATAAAATAACGGTCAGATGAAAATCTCTGATGGTCGGCAACTAGGCCTGAAGACTGTCTGCAACTTAGTCCCCAACTATCTGCGACTATCTGTGATCGACCACAACGGTCTCAGACAGACAGCAATATAATCGCGGACAGTTGGCGACAGTCACCGATTAGTAGATCATCATGTGTAATCGTCCAACATTTGGAAACACGTTTCAAAAAACTTTTGTCCACAACGGGTGGATTCCTCACTGACAGTCAGCGATATGGTTGACGATATCAGTGGGAGGCCCCTCATGCTCGCTCCAGACCTAAAAATTGATCGAATCGTGGCCACTATTGGGTGTTATCGCCCAAATGAGATCGGGGCTTCACAAAGACAGATGCCTATTAGAAGACCATGGAATTAGAAATATGGGAGTGGGTTCTGGTTACAAAAACAAACCTTCCTGAAGAGGCGCTGGCTGCCTCCACCAGCTGAGGTCGGATAGTAGATATACACGTTGTGATCTTCTGCTGAGACTGGCTTCTCTACAAAGGGTTTGGGGAAGATCTCGCCATTCACCTCCACATGGTCCTCCCCCTCCACCAGATTACACTCTGAAAGAAATTAAACACTGAATTCATCCTTTGGTTTTCTTCAGTTTCTATCTTTTAAGTCTAGCATTGAAAGGTATTTGTACAGTTTTTTAAATTGATTATAAATAGGTTAGTAGGTATAGAAATGAGGGATGAAAGAAGAACAGTGGTTCACATGGCATCCTGT
>JBCNYH010000014.1:11473277-11492869 GCA_039654325.1 Tandanus tandanus
AATAACTTTGCTGAAGTCCATTTTCAGGTTTTCTCTGGCCCAAACCAAATGCTTTTCTACATGCCTCTTGTTTAAAGGTGACCGACTGGTTGATTTCTCCACTTTTCCAAGGGTGTGCAAAATTCTGCATCTCTTGTCACGCCTGTGATACCAGCCTGTTGAAACACATCTGCCCTGCTTGAAAGGGGACTTTTAGCCATAATTTGCTTCAAATTTTCGTTCATCTCTTGTACTCGGGTTCTTGAATCCCCGTCCTTTGGTTCTCCTCCTCATTTTTTCCATATTATCAATGGCTTTCTTAATAGTTCTGTGGTCTCTGCATAATATTCTAGAAATTTCCACAGTCGAAGTCTTTTCCGCCAGTAACTGTACAATTCTGGTGTTCTCATGAGCTGATAGATCTTTCTTTTTACCCATTTCTGCAATCAGACTGCAACACAAGCCACTATCCAACTAATACACAGGTGTCTAGTCAACTTGCATAATAACATCAGACAGCTATAATCCAATGTTTTGCTAAACAATTAAAAACTTTAGGCCATACTAAGTACTTAATTAGATGCAAACAAACTTTAGACATTATCTTTAAGGGAAGATTATCCTTGGTTTGTTAGGACCAGTCGTCATAAAGATATAACAATATATCAGACTTGCACAATAACTTCAGACGCAGTGTAATCGGGATTTCGTGGTTCATCTTCTTTCACATTATCCTTTATTAGGGCCGCAGGGAAGCTGGAGACTATCTCAGCCAACTGTGGGCAAAGGTGAGGTACACCCTGGACAGTCTGCCAGTCTATTGCATGGCCAACACACACAACCACTCGCAATTAAATTCACACCTTGAGGCAATCAAGAATATCCAGTTAGCCTAATGTGCGTGTCTCTGGACTGTGGGAAAAAACTGGAATAGCCCAGAGGAAACTAACACGAGCATGGGGAGAACATACAAACTCCACAAAGAAACGTCCTCGCTGGGCTTGAACCCAGGACCTTCTTGCTCTGAGGCAGACGATATACAATTCTTATGTTCCTAAACCAGCTGGATAAGAAATATATACAAGGCTGGACCTACTAACTGGGGGAAATATGTTTGGGATTTTTGTACACATTTTAATTTGGGTAAAGCTGACAGCCCACATAACAAGATTAGCCTTCACTTACACTGGAACTGGAAATCCTCTCTTGCTCTAACACACACACACACACACACACACACACACACACACACACACACACAGAGGGAGAGGGAAAATACAGTTCACTACACTTCATCCCCTAGAGGACAAAAAGGATGTAATGTACCTTCGTTTATGGTGAGTAATAGGACCTCCAGGACACCTGCTGGATTACTATTGGATTCACAATTACATTGTTTTTACGTTGAAAAACAAAAACGTCCTATTAATATTTATAACAAATTAATATAGACAAATTAAGCACAGTGAATAGTCTTGTTATAAATTAGCCTACACTTAGTAATACTTCTTCATACACTAAAAAGCCTTGAGATGTTATTTAACACAAACTTCATCCGAACTAACAGTGACCTATGAACATTTGCACTGAATGATGTCATCAAATTCATTTTTACATTTACAGCATTTAGCAGATGCTCTTATCCAGAGCGACTTACAGAAGTGCTTTAAAGTCAATTCTTACACAGACTAAGTATCCCGTCAGTCAAAAACTCAGTGGATAGGTGCTGTGTGCAGGTTTTTTTTCTTTTAATGAATAGGTTAAAAAAAAAAATAGATCATCATCAGCATTCTGCAATTTAATTAATAATTTTAGTTAATCTATCTAGTCTTGGTTTTAGATATAGCCTGGATAAACATGCCGGTGTATTTTATTTTTGCTGAAATGAAACAATTTTAAGTGCTGGAACATTTAGTAAGACTTTAAATGTAAGTGTTCCCTTGTCCTGTATATTCCTGCACACTCTTGCACTCATGAGTTTTCCTGTTGCACCACGATGGGAATATTATAACAGAGAGAACATTAATCCACAGGTGGTTTGTTTATTCAGTTACTGTATCATACACAACAGGACTGAAGTGTGTGATGTCAGATTTCACTTCATTACAACTCACTAATTAGCAAATGTCTAAATATATTCGTGTACAGGATCTTTCTGAGAAAGCAAGCACGTGATATAAATAAATAAACTACTGTATCCACTCCTTCCCAGGGGATTTAGTGCAGCAGTAAACTTGTGTTAATGGTCGGGGTTGTGTTTGTTCTCCTCTAGCAGCAGCACTGGGCTACTTAAAGAAGCTAACGGCTAATTCTGCTCACTCTCTTTCTATAAAGATTCGACCTGTTCCAGGAACACCCTGTCCATGCACATCAACCATGTTCGTATTTATTTCTTTAAATAAGCTGTTACTTACAGTCTCCACCTCGGGTTTAGTCGTCTCATAGCAGTCGGTCTTCAGGTTTGACAGGTTGCGACTGAAACCAAACTAGCCAATGTTGTAAAAAATAAACAAACGCTTCAGCCAATGGGAAGCCGTCCTGGGCTCTGCGTCATCACTGAACTGTTATCTCCAAGCCCAAGTTGTTTTATGAACTGAAAGGCTTGGATATTTTAAAGATTCGCATTTTGGGGTGTCAGAATACACTTAAAAAAAAACAACAACAATCCGTAATATTTGTTGTTTTGTACTACATGAGGAACACGGTGTTTGCCTGAACGAATCAGAGCCGGCTTCTCATCCGGGTATTTTTATAATCAGCACAATTAATTTGAATCGTGCGCAAAATTAATTTTTTAAATAATAATAGATATTTTTTAACCGAATCTACTTGGGTTTTATATTAGGGGGCCGCAAGCAGGAAATGACGTCACGTCTCATCAAGCGTTCTGAAAACGTGCGCTTCTTCCAGCTTTAATCGGTGGCAGAGAATTAATTCGATCTTAAACCCCATCATTAAACATAACTCGGAACTTAATCCTAAAACTTAAAGCGGACCCTAAAATATTTACTCTAACCTGACACCCAAGCGCGGAGTAGCACAAATCTCCACAACACCTGGCTGCACATAGTTTCAGGGTAAAAACAACATAAAACAAAAATAGATATATGAGCTGTAACATCATGCCTTACATAGAAATAAATACTTTTAGCTTCTTTTTTTTTAATGAGTCTTGAACTAAATGTCAGAAACGTGAAGTTTTGTTTTGCCACTAGAGGGCGCACCCTTCATATATGCAGCATACAGCCATGGGAAACAATTGAGACTACATTTAATGAGGATGCCATGATCACGAGGTCATGGGTTCGAATCCCCCGTTACACCCCCACGTGCTAAGACCCCTGGGCAAGGTCTCAACCACAAGTGTGCCTCTGTCCACCCAGCAGTATAAATGGGTATCAGTAAAAAAAAAAAAAAAAATACTGGGAAGGTAACCTGCGATGGACTAGAGTCCCATCCAGGAGGAGTTGAACTCCTAGTCGCTTCACGCTACAGAAACCGGGAATAAGCACCGGCCTGATGAGCCACTGGCTCAGGTGTAAAAGCCCACAGACTTTACAATTAAAAGTGGTTGCCTAATTTTTTCTATGGCTACACACACACACAGAGAGACAGAGAGAGATTTTCTGATCACCATGATTGTACAAAGTGCTTATGACTTACCACATACCACCAGACAGCTTGCACCATTCCCATCATTTCCTTCTCACCCCTCTTCTCTTTGGGATCTTTACTTTCAGTAAAGGGAAACTGCAATGCTTCAGTATATGAATCCATTCTAGACCGTTCTAAATCCATTCTGTGTACTTTCAACTTTGGGAAGAACCACGTATAGGAGTTATGTTCAGGTGTTCACAAACTTTTTGGTCTTGTAGTGCAATTTTCTTTGCTTTCTGTTGTGATCTTCATCCAATCATCTTAATAACCAAGGGGGGAAAAACACGAAGAACTGAGACTACAAGTTATGGGGTTTATATTTCAGTACTGTGGATATATTTAATCTACTAACAAGTGTTATAGGTTACTTATAAGTCACATGTGAGTAAGAAAATTATTTGGGCCAGCAATATCATGTTACTGCTCAAACTATGTGAGCTAAAATCTTTTCAAAGCAAATACTTCATTAAAATAAACATCAGTATATACACACCAGATTATTATTATTTTTTTTTACAAAAATACAGTGCTGATCATGTCATACAACTCTGTGTCACTGTCTTAAAACAGACAATTACTTAAATACTGTGATAATAAATTACAGAATTTCTCATGAGTTAACAGATGGGCTTCAACGACTTTTCGTTAACATATTTCGGCGTAATGATGCAGAATTCTGTTCGGTTTTCTCTCTATAGCTCTGAAACCTGCAGCTGTTCTGGGACTGCAGCTGTTCTGGGACTTTCTTCAGGATGCTCTGATGAAGATACCCATTGAAGAAATCTGCTGCTGATAATCTTTTTTTTAACATGACAGTTTTGAATCCAACCCAGCCATCCTGAAAGGTGATCATAAAAAAAAAAAAAAAAAAAGTAATACAGTTTGAGTATAAATACACATGCAGAGGTATAAAGGAATAAATGATTATGTTTTGTATTGTATATTATGTATCCCTATCACACGACCACCACCAACCAGGGAAGATGAAGGCAAACTATTACTTACTCCAAGGCCATTGATTGGCTAGTAATTGCTCTACGTGACAAGGAATAAGCATTATAACCATTCATCCCTCCCTGAGAGCTTGGCCAATTAGCTCTGATGGGTTTGTTTGATCAAACTCGCTAACTTTTAGGTGATAGTGGCACACCTTGCCAACGCACCACCCAGGAGCCAGTAATTATGTATACATTGCTAGATGGTTTGAATGCTTTAATATTCAAATGTACTTTACCTTGCAGCAGACTGACAATATGTTTGATTCCTTTTGATAATGGATGGACCCAGGGACTGCAGGAAAATTTGATATTTCTGTTAAAAAAATAAGTTTGTAAACAAAACTCTTATAATCTACAAATACATTACATATCACATACAATTTCATTTCCTTTACAGATCATTTCTGGTGCAGTTAACAGTGGTATTTCAGTGGTATTTCTTTTCACTGGCTTTTAATAGCTTGTTTCCGCATTAATTTTTTTTTATTACCTGTCTTGTTAGTTTAATTCTCCGTTTAACGAGTTCATGTTCCATGCTCCCGCTTATATTTCATTTTTGCTGGACAAAAGTTTGTCTTCGTACCTGAGTTCGACTGTGTGTGTTTTATTCGGTGCTAGTGTCAGCGGTAGTTTATGAGCCTCAATTTGTTTGGGTTACAGTTCCATTACCAACTCAGCAACACAGGAGCCTTATTGGGTTTCCTGTGGCACGGACACAGGACAACCATCCAAAGTGTGCTCCACACAGAAACTCCACTATTAGAACTCTGTCATACATTCAGGGTGATATATTACGATAATTAACAACAAAGCCATTTTTCAGCCCTGTGTACCAAGGGTGCCAATAACTCAATAAGCAATAAACAATAAGCAGCCCAACATGCAGCTATTGGATATCTACCATCATTTTTCTATATTGGCCACCCCCACCCTTTATCTTTTTGCCCCTTACATGTTGTCTGGAACTAGTGTAGATGCATTTTCTAAAAAATATTCAGGCTGGCACAAATTCAAGGCCTCATAACCTGGTGTTTGGTCAAATTCCAACACAACTTACCTGTGAACTGCATGTTGCATTTACCAATGAAGTCTAGAAGTTTGATGGCATGGCCCATCCAGATTGTTCTTAAATGAACCTGAACATACAGAGATCAGCTGACTTACAATTATTATGAGATATAAATTGATACAGATTCAAACAGCTGCTTTTAAAGTTCTCTTGGAGTTTTACCCGAGATCCAATAGCACGATACAGTCGATCTATCTGATCACACGTCTGCTCTTCCCACACGAGCCAACTCAAGGAAGAGTTGATTTTAGGAGCTGAAAATAAAGTACACATAGCAATTCTACTGTACTCCTCTTAAATGAGAGATTACATAACATATCATAACGATACTTTGATTAACAATTTAAAAAACAAAAACTTTAAAATGTTTTGATGATGAAAATCCTTCCTCTTACCAAATGTTGCCCCCTCTCTGGCTTGCTCAGTACTATTTGCTATTCGTTCTGGAAGGTTTCTTAGTGTGTCTATTAACTGTGAAAGCAAATAAACATTAGAAAAAAAAGTTATACATTAGCTTCATGTCACAAATTATAAACATACATTACATGCCCCATATTTCTCCATAATCTAGTGTTCTTTAAACACTTTTCCCCCCCTCTATTGTTCCCATCCACAAAAGCATTTTGTTTTTTATATTTCAAATTAAACCACAAAAACACTACGTCACTTTATATAAAACGAGAAAATAATGGTGCATACACTGACACCAAACCAAGGAACCAACATCGAACACTAATGTTACCAACCAAAATCTCAGTTTTCCTTTTGTACACCTCAACATACAAAACTGAGTTTCTCAACCTTTGCATCCTGAAATGTGTTTTGCCAAAAGTCTGTCTTCAGAAATTCAGTGACTTAAAACAGTTTGCATGTAGATTAAATGCCAAAATGAATAGAAAAAGCTACACTTAGAAATACAGTGGCACCTCGCAAGACGAGTTTCCCTTTATACGAGGAACTTGCTGAACGAGGGACGCTTATGAGTATTTTCTGCACTGCAAGGCGAGGAATGTCTCATAACACGAGGATGCCCCGTGCACATGCAAGCAAAACAAAGAATCACTCGTTGTTCACGTGATCATGCAGCATTGCGTCATCATCTCAGTGGCTGCGGAATGCTGGGCGAGTCAAATCGTTGAAATCTGTTTCTCGTGGTGTAAGTGTCGTGGTGTAATAATAAATAAAGTTTATTATTAACTTTGTGCTTCTTGGTGATAATTACTACATTGAAAACTGTGTTACCATGGCAACTAAAAAGGATAGTGGAAGGAAGGACAGTAGTGAAAAGAAATGCAAAGATGCATTTACTGTCGAATTGAAGAAAGAGATTATCGATATGCTATGCTACCATATACTAGTGATGCCAGCACAAGTGCGCCTCCGCCTAAAAGAACGGACTCTCCTTCCTCTCTAAACCCCCTCCTCCTCCCTCTCCTTCTCCTCATGTCACTTATAAAAGACTCATTGCATTTTCAAGGTAAAGTGCAGGTTTATTTTTCCTTTATATGCATTTTATTAATACATTTTTGTTTGTGTTTACTTTTGTTAAACATAGGTTATTATTCATGAGTAAAACAACCTTTAAAATGTTTTTTATTAGGCATACTTATATATATATATATATATTCACATTCTTTTTAGTTTATATATATATATATTTTTTTTATTCCTTTACTTGTATGGTTTTAATCTTTACTTTATATTTTATCAAAATTTTAATTTTATGTGCAGTATTTGTTTCTTATGTGCAATATTGAGGGGGCTCTGAGTCCAAGTATTTCACTGCCGGTAGTGATGTTTCATTGTTACCTGTATATGACAAATAAACTTGAACTATTTGGGGGCATTTTGAAGGGCTGGAACGCATTAATGGGTTTTCCATTATTTTCCATGGGAAAATTTGCCTTGCTATATGAGCATTTCGCTCCGTGAGCTGGTTATTAATTTAACTCGTCTTGCGAGGGTGCCACTGTACAGGACTAGGCTTTAAAGGGACCCATTCATTTTCAGGTACATTTAATAAACATTAAATACAGTATCATCTCTTTGAAATAAAATGGAATCAGCCACAATGTCCTTTTAAAACCATTTGCTTAACCTGGGTTTACACCGTGGCCATAATGTCACCGATTCGTGATGATCTTGAGGGAACTTGGTGGAACTGTGATGATCGTGACAAAATTTTTGATCATGACCGATCTGCCAATTGCTATTTGAGAAAGTTGGAACCAGATTGATGGAGAATATTGTTTTTCATTAGTAAAGTCAATGCATCCAAGAATTCAGGACACAATAAAACTAATTTTAATAAATGTAATTTTATTTGTTGGAAAAATGAATTTAGTTTATGTGAGGTATGTTTCCCAAAGCAAGGATATTCATATATAACACATCTGGGGTTTGTTTATTTGCTATAAAGTAAAATATTTCTTATTTGTTAATTATATGGGTGAATATTCTCAAACTATAGTGATTCCATAATTTTTGCCAGGCACACTTATCAGCAATCCACTATTTACCAGCTGGGCTCCCAGAGTAGCCAGCGAACGTCCAAGCTCATCGGCCGTTATCTTTTCAGGGACCTCATAAAGTTCCTGATTGAGTACTGGACCAACGTCGAACCTGCGGCAAAACCATTCAAAAATGAATAAATGAATAATGAGAATCACATAAAGAAGTGACTTTGATTGTGGAGTCTGGAGACAGGAACTCTGTTGTGTACTCTGAAGAGTATTACGGAGGAAGCACATACCTCCCGGGTCTAATCTGCATGATGGTGACTCCAGTGAGTTTGTCTCCATGCAGAATTGTGTGAAAAACAGGTGCAGGTCCACGCCACCGGGGCAGGAGGCTTGGGTGCACATTGAGGATCCCACTGAAATTAAAACAATAAGTGGTGGACAAAACAGAGAGGAAGATCATCAGAGATGTGTGTTATATTAAATGTGTTAATCTTTTTTTTTTCTCTGTACGACAGTAAAGTTTATTTCTCAAACATGATGTGTCAGGTGGTGCTGATTAACTTTCAATAACGGACAATATATCAAACGCTTACTCAAATCTCGGATGTATATTAATGCACTCGTTCTAATAGGTTATCCTTTCTACACTAAAAACTTCACAGGGATATGTACACAAAAAAAACTATCCACATAATTGAAATCTAATAAGAAATGCATTGGTCGCCTTAACCTTGCATGAGTGCTGAACACAACATATCATGCCTTAGTCGATTGCAGCATGCACTTACCAGAGCCAGGTACATACACAAACTTCCCAAGGTCTTGCGGAAATCGTACATTGCACGAGTGATGCCCCATGTAACGCCACGCACCCACCTAAGATCAGGACCCTTTCCATATGATGTATATAAAGTAAGATTTTGTTGAGCTGCATGGTGCACACTAATATACTTGGAGACCAGTGAGCAGTGGCTCTTCTGAAACTTGTTTCCCTATATTTTGTGGGCCTCGAAAATGGATTTAAAAAAATAACAACCCTAAATATTTGGAAAGCTAAAGCTCAATAGCGGTTCATCTCACCCTGAATATGACAGATATGGACTCCCTGCATGTTGTTCTAAGTATATGTGAAGTTCAGTGATCCTGTGATGAATAGTTTAGGATTTATAGACAATTTTAGCACAAGGCGACAAAAATCACCTGGAAATGAATGTTTTTCAAAATTCTAATAGCTGTCAAATCATCAAGAACAGTCTGATCTTGTTGAAATTTTTAAGTTAAGTTTTTTACATGTAGATTTAAATATATTTCTGAGAAAAATCTGAGACTAGGTGGTGGAGAGTTTTCTGAAAATCTGATGATTTGACACGGAATTAAATCTCTCGGCTTTCGATTCGGCCTTAGAGAGAAAAACCCATTTAGGTAATAAATATATTGTCGATGTGGATGCGTTAAGAAACCCAGGTCTTAGAAAACACTTGGTGTCCTTTTCATTCAATTTATCGATTGAATCAACAGGATTTATTTTTATTTCATGACCGAATACGTTTAACAGAGAAAAATGTATAGTTCTTAGTGAAGGCTTTGCTTCTGGAGGTTTCACAACATTAAACGTATAATGTATAAAAAATTTGCCTTAACTGACATTTCAAAATATCCCATAGCTTTCCTGATATTTATCACAGAGCGATAATTCCAATGCAGCACGGTGGCATAGTGGTTAAGCACAACTGCCCCACAGCGAGCAGCTCCTGGGTTCGAGTCCCGGGCTCAGGCGTTTCTGTGTGGAGTTTGCATGATCTCCCTATGCTTGCGTCCAAAGACATGCACAATGGGCTAGCTAGTTGGCGGTTTCAAATTGGCCTTAGGTGTGAGTGGTTCTCTCTGTGTGCATTGAGCATGCGATGGTCCGGCGAGCTGTTCAGGGTGCACTCAGCCACCGCCCAGTGTTGGCTGAGATAGGCTCCAGCCTGCCCGCGACCCTAGTAGGATTAAGCGGTTCAGCAAACGAATGAGTGCGTGAGAATTATGATTTTACTGTTTAGGAAAGCTCACTTCAAGCCCCTTGCAGTGTTACTAGCCCCAGGAAGCATCGCCTTACTATGGAAACGTGTTGATGAGACTCTCCTGAAGCAGGCAGCCAAAAGAGACCACGACTCCCACATCAAACTGTCCGCTGGACTCCACCGTGGGCCACGCATGAATCCGGAGCTCGTGCTGCTCTGCCAACTTCTGCACAGGGACATTACTGGACAAAGTGACAACCTCAAGTGTGTCCACCAAACAATCAGCTCCTGGTCCTCTGGAACATCACACACACACACACACGTTTACAATGTGCATTAAGACAAAGAGGGTGACAGTCTTAAGAAAACATTCTTACCGAGATGCTTGAAGCCGTTTTAAAGCCTCTACTGCGAAATCGTCACTTCCGAAGAACAAAATTCTCCACGGTGGGTTTGAGACCCAGCGGGTTTGGACGCTACAGGACATGGCTGAAGGTTTCCAGGGATTTCTGTGACTCTGAACAACACACGATGCAAACTTATCTTTAACACATCGCCGACAAAATCCGCGAATAAAACTAGGACCGTTGTGGATCCCTTTCACACCGATTTGATTCCACATCTTTAATGACTGTGATCACACACAGACGGCTGTGGGGAATTTTAACAGCAGTCGGTGACCTCCCAGCATTTAACAACCAGAGGCTCGGTTATGTTTTAAACATTAAAAAATAGTCCGGTTTAAACATTTTCAGAGTGTAATCTTCTCTTCTATTCTATTCCGCTTACAGATAACAGCCATATATATCAAGGCAAAGTTAAAACGCATCAACATACAAAGTTTTCATATAGCATGTGGGCGCCGCCATCTTTGTTTAACGTCACTTCCGGCGACGGAGGGCTAGAGTAGTTTTCAGTTGTGCGCCCCCTACTGGACTGTGGTGGTACTTGGCGATTCAATTAAACTTTTTTTTTTAAATTTACTTTATTTTGTTTTAATTTTATTTGTTTGTGTGTTTGTTTATATTTATATGACAAATTTCTGCTGACTATACCAGCTTCAATATTTTTTCAAGTAGACGCTTTAATTTGTTTAGATGTGTGTCAATCATATTGGGCTTTTATTTATTGGTGTAAGTTTTAACTTTTGGGTCTTTGGTCCACCCAAACAATAACAGAAATAGTGGAGCCCTTCATATGGATTTTCCTGTAGTGAAGGTTTTATAAGGATTTTACTGTAACTCATAGGACAGGAGAACAGCATGGTGGCGTAGTAGTTAACACTCTCGGCAAAGACATTTCTGTGTGGAGGTTGCTTGTTCTCCCCATGCTTGTGTGGGTTTTCTCCCACAGTCCAAAGACATGCACATAAGGCTTTATTGGGGTTGCAGGGAGGCCGGAGCCTATCTCAGATGGCTCTGGGCGAAGGCGGGGTACACCCTGAACAGCTCGCCAATCCATGGCAAAGCAACACACACAACCATACACACTCACACCAAGGGGCAATTTGGAACAGCCAATTAGCCTGACGTTCATGTCTTTGGGCTGTGGGAGGAAAACAGAAAACCTGGAGGAACCTTACACAAGCACATGCAATCTCCACACAGCTCCTCGCGGAGCCCTGGACTCGAACCCAGGACCTTCTTGCTGTGAGGTGCATGTGCTTACCACCACGTTGCTATGCCAACTCAATGAGATTTATTAATAAATTATTATTATTATTATTATTTAAATATTACAGTGCCTGGCATCCCATGCTGCATTTCAGTACTTTACATCGACTGGACAGTTCTGCACTCGTTAGTCCTGCAGATTGAAGCCAACGACAGGCTGCACTTCCAAAGAAGACCACAAGATGGCGGGTTTTACCACAACATGCTCTCTCACTCTTTCACTTGTTCATGCCCTCGCATTATTGAGTCTTGTCTCGGTTTATCTTGGCAAACTGTCTGGCGCATGCTAAAAATCACACCACTAGAGGGCGATAGTGCAAAAAAAAAAAAAAGTCAGAATTAAGAAAATACTCCTCTAAACTGTACACTGAAATAGCAGTTATTATAGGCAAAATGAACAAAAAAAAAAGGATTAAATGTAGTAATATATACAGAGTATAGAGCTTTTAAAAGGGGCAATTAAACCCCTTAGATTTGCCCCTCAGTAATTTATCACAGCATATTAGAGATGTAGCTGATATTAACTGGTCAATCTCACTAGTAATTCACTCAGTGCTTTGCTTCTGCAGTATAACAAAGAATACAAAGAATGAAACAGGATTTCATGGTTCACCTTCTTGCACTTTATCCTTTATTATGGTTGCCGGGAGGCTGCAGCCTATCTCATCCGACTCTGGGCGAACGGAGGGTACACCCTGAACAGCTAGCCGATCCATGGCAAAGCAACACACACAACCATACACACTCACACGGGACAATTTGGAGCAACCAGTTACCCCAACGTCTTTGGACTGTGGGAGGAAACTGGAGAACCCGGAGGAAACCCATGCAAGCACAGGAAGAACATTCAAACTCCACACAAACAGAGACGCCCTCGCCAAGCCCGGAACTCGAACCCCGGACCTTCTTGCTGTGAGGCGGATGGGCGAACCACTACGCCAATGTGATGTGTAACTGTGTGTAGAACTAGTTGAATTCAATCAAAGTTTCATTGAAGTAGATTAATTCCCTCCTGTAATCCAGAGTTCAACTGTGGTGCTGAGTCCAGCAGATTTATTTTCTTGCTCCAACACTAAACCTTGGCGTCCCAAATTACACTGGCAGTAATCATATATCTGGACATAGACAAGTTCTATGCAAACCTCTATGTTGATGCAGTCTAACACAGTGGCTTTGCATGGTTAGTCAAATCAGTTTTGTACTCCGCGGCTCTAAAGGTGCAGCTATTAATGTTTAAATCTCTTGCCAAGTTTGTAATATTCAGGGAATTTAAGATGCTTTTGAAATTCTTAACCGTACCAACACCTAATATTATATTAGGCTTCCTTGTACAATTTGCACACCAAGAATTTATCTCAACAATCGGCTAAAACAGCAGTGCAGGTCTGCTTGAAATATTAGAAACTTCTACATTACGACCTGGGATGGGTATAACATTTATTAACCAAAGGAAATATAGAAATTTATTCACACAAACACAAAAATTCCTCCAAGTAGCTGTGAACATCGACTGAAACATCAGCCATGTCATTTAGAAGTGTGCCATCATGATAAAATGAATCATTGACTTGACTAAACTCTTCCTCAAATCACAAGAGCATCTGGATTCACAGTAAAACAGAGTGACATCAACTACCTGGAAATATAAAGGGGTGGCAGGGTGGTTTAGGGGTTAGCATATCCACCTCACAGCAAGAAGGTCCTGGGTTTGAGTCCAGGGCTTGACGAGGGCGTCGGTGAGTGTGTGGAGCTTTCTTGTTTTCCCTGTGCTTGCATGGGTTTCCTCAGGGCACTCCAGTTTCTTCCCACAGTCCAAACACATGCACATTAGGCTAATTGGCTGTGTTCCAAATTGATTGTTCATATGTTGGCAATGCAATGGTGTATTGAGCAAGGCGGCACAGTAGTTAGCACGTCCGCCTCACAGCAAGAAGTCCTGGGTTTGATTCCTGGACTTCCCCCGTGGTCTCCCTGTGGTTGTGTGGGTTTCCTCTGGGTACTCCAGTTTCCTCCCACAGTCCAAAAGCATGCACAGTGGGCTAATTGACTGTTCTAAATCGCCCCTAGGTGTAAGTGTAAATAGTTGTATGTGTGATGACGACCCTGCAATGGTCCGGCGAGCTGTTCAGGGTGTACCCTGCCTCCACCCAGTCGACCCTAATTAGGATTACCGGCTTAGAAAAGGAATGGTGAGGTGAGCTGTTCAGAGTTCCCAGCCTTTGCACAGTGTTGGCAGAGATAGGCTCCAGCCTCCCCCGCAACCCTAGTTGGATGAATCGGTTTGGCAAATAAGTGAGTGAGTGAATGGTCATTTATATAGTAGAAGATTGCTGAAAAGAAACCAGAGTCACCAAGCAGCACAGTAATGCACGGCATATAACAAAAGAAAAGGTTCTTTATTTGTTTTAATTCAAGTGAAGACATTTGAAGGAGCCTTACCACTAAAACCCACTGACCCTTTGTCCCGAATAACTAGAACAGTGTAAGTGATACTGATAGAGCCTCCCTTTCCTATTTAAAAGAAGTATATAAAAGAATATTTTACACTGGAAACAATAAAGCTCTTTTTTGTGTGTGAGAGGGGGTTTTTCAGTCGGGTACACCACAGTGTAGTAGACCGCATGAGACACAGTTTTACCATAGATCCAGTCTCCAATCGTTCAGGTTCCATGTGCACCAGGTAATGATATTACACGAGTAAAAAGCACTGCTGACTACAGTAACACATCATTTCACAGTCTTTTCAGTTTGTTTCTGAAATGGGCAACGATTCATGATAGAGGGCAATACTTTGTACTGGAGCACAATCACAATCAATCTTCCTCAATTCAAGTTTCATTAACAAACAAACAGTACTTGTTTTCTTTTGAGTTGGAACAGATGAACACTCCATCATCACTGGGAATCTTACATTAAGTTACAACCGTTAAGTAAGTCTTATAGCTAGATAAAAAAAAGATGTAAAATTAAAAATGGAGGTGTTCCTATGCTACTCTGAAGCTAAAGTTTTCTAGGTGCTTATCAGGCTGGCGGTTTTCTCCTTCTTCTCCTCCTCAGTGTCTCTTTTAGAGTTTTTCCCGTGTGGTTCTGGTCCGTTCTCGGCTTCGCTGCCTTCGAGGACTTTGGATGGAGTGAGTGGCTCCAGCAGGGAGTGCATGCTTACAGACTCTGCTTTGTCACCTTTATTCAGGAAGTCCTCTGTGCTCACGCCGCCTCCGTTTTCTATCGGGCTGCACGGGGTGATGGGAGCGTCAGAGTTCTCAGGTTCTGTCCTCACTGAGCCGTTCTCAGCTGTAGGCTTAACGCTTTTTGGTCCCGTCTCGTCACCGGCTTCCTGGTGAGCAGTCTGCATTGGCGTAACCACTTTTCTAACCGGCTCAATGTCACGTCCTTCGCTCCACACGTTAGCAATGCTCAGCGATTCCGTTTCAGTCAGGCCCGATTTCTCAGAGGATATTTGTGAGGAGGAAACTTTGGTTTCAGCAGAACTAAAGTACAGGATAGGAAAAAAATGGACATTATATAAATGGATATAAGGAATCCAGATGAATAAATCCAATGTGTATAATTATTAAGATAAAGAAATGACCTTACCTGTCAGGACCACTCACTTCTGCTATTGAAGTTTGGGCCTCAACCTATTAGAGAATAGTACAAAAATTATATTAATTAAATAAAACAATAATAGAAATGAAAAAGAGGAAGAAACAACTCAGAAATCTGTCCATCTGTTAAGGAAGCAGTGTTATAGTTGTTTGAAGAAAATAGCTTTAAAGAGTATTAGCGGCATTGGTCATCCTTACACCATAATTTGTGCGTATGTAATATGTTTAAGCGATACAGACACTTATTTTAACATAAATGACCATAAAAAGCACAAAACTGGGTGCTTTTATCCTGTGGTTTACTAGCAGTGTGCTAAACTATGCGCGTTAGCAGCTGGCTTTCTCTGGAAGTGACATCAACGTGTTGGGCGGGGTTGACATCTCTTGTAGAGACGGTGAAACTTACATTTTGGTGTCTCCGAGGATGAGAATGCTGTTGGAGACGAGCATGACGATAGGCCCAAAATGGCTTGTGCAGCTAACATTTTACCAACTCGGCTTTCCTGTCGTCATTTGGTTTAGGAACAAAAAGAAATGTTTTCCGCGATCTCTGCGCTTGTTATTTGTGGTGCTCCGCACAGGCCAATAATGTGTTATGTTATTCGGATCAGTGACGTAGCCCAGCTAATCTAACGCTTTGAAGTCACTTCCAGGCTGGAACAGTCAATCAGAAAGGCGACATGTCTCTGAGCATGCCTACAGTCGTAACACTCGCGCACACTTTGAAAACGGGCAAGGACTGCTGTTGCCGGAAGCAACCGCTGATGTTATATGTGATCATTTTTTGTAACACTAATTCACCACAGGTACCCTTTATTATCATGAAAGGTTTTATCAATATAAATGGAAATTAAAAAGAGTTGGGTTCATATATTACGTTTGTTTGGAGTTTGCAACATGATTTCAATCTCTGAAAACTGTTCAGCCATGTTATAATCCATTTCCATCTGCTCCATATTGATCTCAAACTCTCTAGACTTCTTGTCATTAGCAAGCTGAAAGGCTATTTAACCAATATAGACAAGCATTTTGGACATTCTTGGCATAACTAAATTTGGGTCAAAATCATGGCAACTCCTTTAAGCATGACACACACATAAGAAGACAAACTATTAAACCAGGAATTAATTATTCACTCACCTTATCAGTGTCAGAAAGAGTCGACCTAAATATATAGATATAAAAAACACATTAAGACAAGAAACTTTTCATTATTTAATAAAATATTTCAATGGGAGCTTGTGATTTTTTTAATTTAAAGCAATAAAGCAACAACAGGGGTGTAGATACTCCTATCGGCAGCATCATTTGATAATATTTGTGAAAAATGGAAGAAAAAAAAAAAAAAGGCAAAATATTATGGTGACCCATATACAATCCCATCCAAGACAAATTTGGTGATCCTGTGTCATTTCCTTTCAAAGTTATCACACCAACAAGTCCAATATAGAACAATTCACTGACTTGACTGCTGTGATCTTGAAACAAGATCAAGGGCACCCATATACAATCCCATCCGAGACCGTCCTGAGGGGGGCCCATCCACCAAATTTGGTGATTGTGTCATTTCCTTTCAAAGTTATCACATTAACGGGAACTGACAAGTCCAATACATAAAAAGTGACCTTGAAACAAGGTTCATGTATGACCCATACACAATCCCACCCTATTCACCACTGAGAGGGGCCCATACACCAAATTTGGTAATCCTAACAAATCGCAAAGACAGACAAACGGAACCTATTTCGATAGCTTCTGCTCTGCTCACTTTCGGTGAAGGCAGGAGCTAAAAAAATTATTGTATGTTAATCAACTGAGTAATTCCTGATGACAATAACAGAGTGACCACGACTCAAATATAATTTTAACACTACAATACACCACCAGTAATGAAAATAATCCGCTAAACATTCCCAGTGCAAACAGATTAACTGTATAAAGAAAACTAAGAACGAACATCTATTTTAAAAAGTCTGAACCCAGAACAATGGCTCTCTGGTGGATTACTGAAACACTCTCTTGGGGAGTGTCAGAGCTTGTGGGATAGAAAAGTAATCGGCGTTCGGTTCCTTACACCCCTATCCTGCAATACTTCACTGTGACTTTTGAGGACCTTTCTCTCTGCTGCACATTAGTTACGTTGTTTTCCTTGGCGCTAATTAAGGCCAGTGCGCCATGTCTTCTGCACACCACTTAACACGCATCCAAATTAGACTAATGAAATTAGTGATGATTTTTCACAAAGAATGGTATTTTCATAGAATTCAAGGGTCAGAGAGTTGGAAATTGCACATGTATTTCATCACAAAGGGCAATTTATCTAAATCAGTGGAGGTGAATCACTGTCTCTATTTATATCCTCTTCTTCTCACAACTCTGCCCTGTACGTTTAACAAAAGCACCAGACGTCTGGTGTCACTGTCTCCCAATACATCATTGAGTTCCACTGAGAGCCAAGGAATGGCATAGAAAATCCTCATAGGAAACACCTAACAATCCTAAGAAACAATAGGAAGAAACCAAATTACAATAAATAGAAATCAAAAGAAGATTCCTAAGATAAAGAGACAGATTTTTCTCTCTGAACACTAATCCAGCTTAGCGACACATATTCTAAATTCTTCCAGCACATACACAAATACACAGTCTCGTTTTCCAAAACATCAAACTGTAAAAATCACATGATGTAACATGGATTAGTATATACTACACAGGAACGGCGCAATCTGATTGGTCTACTATCTTGTAAATAAAAATAATTATTCTGAGTGGATAATATTTGATTCAAAACAACAGATACTCACAAATTGTTAGTGACTTGAAGCAGGCAATTAGCCATAAAAATCTAAATTAAAAAAAAATTTTTTTTGGTAATTAACCCTAACCGGTTAGATTAGAAGGGAGTCTTGCCCACTAGCCACAGCTCCACCTCTTTCCCAAAGCTGATAAACTTGTGTTTAGTAGGGGGGAAATGGCTAATTCTTAAAAAGTAAAAAGAAAAAGAAGATGAAGAAGAAGAAGAAGAAGAAGAAAAAAAAAAAAAGAATTTCCAAGCTTTTGTTTTTCTCTTAGTGATTTCTGTGATTCATGTTACAGTCTTTTGTAGTATAAACCACTATAATGGAAAAATCATCACACACTAATCAAGTTTACAAAAAATGGCATTAGAATCAAGAAGCAAACTGCTCACCTTTCTGCTGTCGAGCCGAGATCTGCAAAGTAGATAAGAGAAACATATTAAATCTTATTCAGGCACAAAAAGCAGAGATCACAGACACTGAGTGAGACTTTGTGTTATTACCTGTCTCTAAAATGACCTGGCAGCTGTGGTTGGGTCTGCTGATTAGGTGCTCACACATGCGGTTCGCGTCAGATGCGTCAGCCAGGAACTCGCAGTTCAAACAAACAAGAGTCAGACTCCTGGAAATCAGATCATTATAAGGTCAGATACTTATTACACGTCAAGACAATTCCAAATATTGATATGTATTTATATTGAAAGCACAAAAATTACACCCATTAAAAATTATTTTAATATTCTAATTTCTTGGTTAGGGCACTTCTTCCCTGCCAAACACTGGTTTCGGAATTACTGCCACTATTACTGACATAGAATCTCTTCCCCTTCTTTCACAGCTCCTTTATACTCACAGACTTGCTCGGAGTAAATTTTTAGATAAACCCCGGTGAATGAGTAGTTACTACGCAAATGAGAAACTATTAGAACAAGAGCACTTGGAGAGCACAAACCTCTGCCAAGCTGAAAAAATAAAGTACACAACACCCCTTGCTGGGTCTGCTGTAATACCACACCTCCAAAAAAATTATCCTAGCGCACAATGTTAAAGAGTCCTTTAAAGAAATTCCTGGATCCAGATCAACTTCTTTACTATCATGTCCAAAGAGCCACCTCTGATAAAAATTTCATGAAAATCCACACCAAACTTTTTGCATAAACATGCAACAAACAAATAAACTGGAAAGGCACTCAGAGTGCAAACCTCAGCCAAGACGGGGCCCAGGAGATTTTGAGCAATTCAAACCTTGGCCGATTCACGTCTACCAGTTATTCATTCATTCATTCATCTTCTTCCGCTTCTTCCGGGGTCGGGTCGCGGGGGCAGCAGCCTAAGCAGTGAGGTC
>JBCNYH010000014.1:11506151-11516525 GCA_039654325.1 Tandanus tandanus
ACTTTCACCCAGTGTAATTTAGACACCATTAGACCTGTAGCTCTGATACTTCACACAAAATATTCTAGTCTCATAAGATTTGACTAGTAACAAGAAGTTGAATTTTTGAGCTTCTATGAACCCAAAAAGTGTACCCTGATTGTGAAACATACCATATATCATTAGAGACTGTGGAATAACCCAAAATTATGCTCACAAGAGTCCCAAACAAATTCAGTTTAATGCACCATAACACACATTACTTTACTTAGTTAACGACTGACTGTCCATGGCACCACTACTCTAGAAGTTCAATATTCACTTAGCCTTTTACAGCAGCGCTCCATATTTAAGAAACCATTAACTTGATTTTGCATGACTTGTCTGTACATCCGGTGTCTGAATGCATCACAATACTAATTAGCTGTAATGTACTGTGATGCTGATTGACTGTTCGCACTTTGGTAGGAACTGACCTGTGGGAATGTACACGAAGAGAGATTTTGTCTTTCTTACTAAAACAAAATCAAAACAAATGATAATTTAAAATTATTCGATAGAGGATTTTATGAAGAGCATGGCTTAAACATTAAAGGAAAAAAAAAATTTATTTGTTTGCCCAACTGCTTAATCCTACTAGGGTCGTGGGGAGGCTGGAGCCTATCTCAGCCGAATCTGGGCAAAGGCAGGGTACAGCCTGAACAGCCCGCCAATCCATTGCAGGGCAACAATCACACAACCATTCAGTCACACTCACACCCGAATGTGCTAACCAATACGCCACCATTTAACACATCAACAGAATAATTAATTATGAACTAGAAGTTCTCATAGAGAAGTGGAGTGCTGTGAGGGGCAGTTAATTCAAGTCTATATAGTCTGCTTGTACAGGTTTTGTTTATCTCTCCAGGCCTGTTTATTCCTGCATGGAAAGTGGTGGTGACGATTGCGAGAACTAAGAGCTTATCGTGCTGCGGCTGAGCAGGGCTACTGAGCCCAACCAAAGTGGCTCACTCAACCTTCCTATAATCGTGCCGCACATGCGCTACCACATAAATTGAATCGGCCATGGAATTCAGGAAGGGCTACTGAGCCCAACCAAAGTGGCTCTCTCAACAGCTCAACCTTCCAATAATCGTGCCGCACATGTGCTACCACATAAATTGAGTCACCCATGGAATTCTGGGAGGGCTACCGAGCCCAACCAAATATTGGCTTTAGCATCCAGGCAGAAGAGCACAATTAGCTTTCCTATTCCGCTCGCTGTGCTCACTTCGTTTCACAGCGACAAAAAAAGAAACACTGTTTATAAAAATCTCATAGAAAGCTCTGCAGTGCATAAATCTGTACATTATTATGCCCATTAGTGTTCTGTAACTAACTAATACTAGCAAGCAAGCATTAATCAAAATACTTCATAATCAATCAACACCTCAATTTCTCAGTACTGAAACCAGGAAACCTGACTTTTAAATACTGCGTATGCACTATAGGAGTATAAATCTATAGTTTGCTGTTTTCATGATATCTTAATCCTTTACTAAATATGCTTCAGAAAGAGACACAGAGGCTATAACGATGCTGCTAATCATCACAAATGCCACCACACAATACAGAAAACTACCTAATGTTGTTCTTGAGGATTTTCAAACAGCTGTTGCACTTGAATGTTGTGTTGGACTTCTGTTCACGGGCAGCAGACTGATCACCCTCGTATTTGCCATAGTAAAACTCTGACACTAGCATGATGAGCTTCCCTCGTTCGGTTTCATAAATCCGCATTGGCATTGCGGCTCGGTCTGTCTTTGAGGTTGAAGGGAGGATCGTGTCGAGTAAGTTTGGGCAGCAGATCTGAAAAATGCAAGAAGAGGAATCCATAATCAGAACTGAAAAGGCTTCCTTTTCGATGACTGGAAAAAAAAAAAAAAAAGCTGCCTCACCTGCATGTGAGACTTTAATGGCTCCATCAAATTAAAGTGAATGTGACATTTGGGACACTTCCTATTTAAGGGGCTCTCGTTCTCTGTTGCAAACAAAATTCTCTTGCTGAATAAAATATTTCGTAAAATTCAACGTAAATATATAAAAACACAGTGAATGAACACAAACCCATGTCAATTTTGGTTCTCTTAGAGGTGCCGTTGTTCGACTCAGGCAGGATGCTACGTTTCATTTTTCCATTATCTGAGATCCAAGAAAAAGTCATAAGAGAAGATAATTACACACAGCTGTACCATAAATCCTGTCTTAATAATCTATCATGTAGATATACACACCCCGGTTGTTCACTGCATGTAGAGTAGGTAGGGGGTGTTTGGAAGAGCTCATTGAGACGGATTTGCTTTGAGGACTGTGCTGGACAGAGTGTGGCCTGGCATTGGAGTGAGGCTGGGTAGAGATGTCAGCAGGGCCCTGGACGTTGGACAGCGTCACCACGTTGTTTTGGATTAACTGCACTTGAGGCCGGTGGATGACACCCGGTACTGGTTTAGGCAGAGCAGGGACCTGCTGCATCGGTGGCTGACCTGCTATATTTTCAAAACGTTCATAACAAGGAAAACGGGCGCCTGAGCTCAGCAGTCTTCATGACAGTGAAATTTCATATTGCAAACCCAGAAAAGTTGGGATATCTTACAAAATGGAATAAAAAATTTGTTAGTTCATGTAAACCTTTGTTTAACTTAAATATTTTGAATATTTTTATTGGCCATTTTAATTAAACGAAGGTGGGCAGAAAGTCCATAGGCTGACCATAATACAATGGTCGAATTTGACAACATGAGGTTTATTTTTAATATAGTCTCCCTTGGAATCTGCATACTTCTTCCATCTGCGTTGCAGCGCTTGGATCCCTTTGGTATAGAAGCTCTGGAATTACTCCTTCTTTTCCAGCCTATGAACTTCTCAGCCCACCCTAGGATTTTGCAAAAATAAACAAAGTAAACATTTGGTGCTGGAACACACTCAAGAGAAGTTGAAAGAGAGACATGTTTACCAGTGTGTTACATCACCTTTCCTTTTGATTACCCATTTTATTCGTTTGGGGATACTAATTGTTGCAGGCTTGCAATTAGAATTTTTCATCCATTCTTGCTTGATTCAAAACTTTTAGATGCACGATAGTTCATAGTCACCATTGTCCTAATGATATCCCATACATTTTTAAGGACAGATCTTGACAGGCAGCATGCCAGTCAATTACACACACAAAAAAAAATGCTGCTGTAGTTCATGCAGAATGAGGCCTGGCATTGTACAGCTGAAATACACACTGGACTTACTGAGAAAAAACGGTACCTTTATGGCGATATGTGTCTTTCTAAAATCCCAATACATGCCTCTGCATCCATGGGACATTCACCCACACATGCAACTCAACCATGCTGTGGCACTGATGCATGCCCATACCATCACAGATACTGGCTTTTGAACCTGATATTAATCTGGTTGGTCGTTTTCATATTCAGCACGGGGAACTCAACAATCATTTTTCTTGGAACAAGCAGACATGTGCACTCATCCGGCCACTGTCTTTTGGGCCATCTGACATGAGCTCAGGCCCAAAAAACTTGTCTGGTATGTATGGCTGCCTTCTTGCATGATATCATTTTAGGTTGCACTTCTGGATGCAGGGGCAGACTGTGTTAAGTGAAGACATCATTTTGAAGTACGCCCAAGCCCATGTGGCTATATTTGTCACAGTAGCATGACAGTTTCTCAGGCAGTGCGGCCTGTCGGCTCAAAGGTTACATGCATTCAATAGCAGTTTCTGAATTCGCCTTTTACACCATGAGTTTTGTCTGACTATTTACAGTTAAATACTCACATGAATAAATAAATGTCAGATTTAGAATTTTTATTACATTTTGGAAAAAATCCCAACCTTTCTGGACGTGGGGTTTGTATCCAAATTATAATCAAATTAAGTCAGAGAACAAAATGATAGAAATAAATCAGGTTTTACACAAACACACAGCATACCTGATACAGTGAAAGATGTTCCTTGAGGATACTGAGAGCCAGGGGATGTGATGAACAGAGAGTTATTATTGTTGAGGTTTTGTGGTGAAGCCACTATGTAACCCTAAAAAATATAAAACACACACACATATCCAAAGAGCTTCAGCAGTGTGTCTGCACAGAACCCGTTCTAAGGTCATAAAGTTCAATCCATGTGAATTCACTGGTGCTCTCCATCATTAAAAATTTTCAACAAAAGCTGCCATTATAAGACTATAACCATTACATTGAATGTCAGTACTACGGATTGATGAGGCTTAGATTTAAAGTTCTGGTGGTTGTTTTTAAAGTCCAATAATCCCTGACACAACTGAAAGAACAATGCGTAGCCTGAATACTAACCCTAGTTATGAAATTACATTAAAATATTCTCATTAAAACAAAGCAACGCATTTTTAATAATGTAATAATGTTTGGGAAGATTAATGGGAAATAAAATGAAAGGTGGGAGATGCACATGGGATAATGGTGGCTTAGTGGTTAATCCTTTGGGTTAGTGATTCAGGTGTTCAAGCCCCAGTACCACCAAGCTGCCACTGTTGGGCCCTTGAGCAAGGCCCTTAAGCCTCAATTGCTCAGTTGTACAAAAATGATAAATCTAAGTCACTCTGGATAAGAGTGTCTGCCAAATATCATAAATGTACCTACATGCTTCTTTGCACCATAAGCACATTTTTTACAAATCAATTCAGGCATTTTAACAAAGTATGTCTCAAGTTACACATAACTTTGTCCAAACAGTGGTCAAGTCCCCAGGAGCACTGCAGCTTAAGTACCAAAACCACTACGTCTTCTAACTTTACTATGGAGCGGTTTACAAATACTGTCCTACACATTAGCATGTAGATAACTGCAACCAACAGATCTGATGCACCTACTACTGATCTGAGAGACCCATCTGAGTGTAAACAAAAACTAACAGACTAAATTATTAAGCAGCAAAAGAGTAAAAAAAATATATAAACAGACTTTAACAGTACATTTGTGACCCATCACAGCAAAGTGGGTATTAAGTCAAAAATTAATAATTTTGAGTCATTGGTAGCATTTTGTAGCCGATATCCTAATTTTTAAAATGATACCAAATTTTCTAACATATGTTGCTAGTTTTGGAGTAACTAACCAAAACCTGCCAGGAATTATCAGCCTTTGAAGCATGCAACTTTGAAGAAAATTGTGTTTAAAGTTCAACAAGGTATTTAATAATTTCCGACTTAATACCCACTTTGCTGTGATGGGTCACATTATTGATACCACTGCATAATGATATATATTGAATTAAAAATTGATGTTCTATAGAACATCGTAACCCCTCAGCCAGGACTCCTCAAGCGCACAGCAGATCAAGCTTAACCATTTGTATCGAATAATAACCAACCAAGCTCCAAATTATCTAAATTTCAAAATGAACATATCCCAACACACCTACAACACTAGAAATAACCAATTAGCAATTGCCATCCTTCATTCGAACAGTTTCGGACAATCAACATTTTATCAGCCACCGTACACACAGGTTTAGGTCATAGGGAGTGCCTATGCAAAATTTCACACATGAGCAGAGTAATGGCCCGGACAAACTTTATATGTCCAAGGTCACTGTGCCAAGGTCAAAGGTCACATATGCAAATAAGCAACCCCACGCACAGGTGTGGGTCATAGGGAGTGCCTATGCAAAAGTTAAAAAGCTGGCATCTGCATGAGCCAGACAAACTTACTGTCAAGCCAGCCGGCCCGCCACCCACCAAGCCAACGACAATACCTGTCCAGCCATAACCAGCTGAGGGGTAAAAACTGATGATTTTCAAATCTAACTGCAAAACAAGAAGCTAATTCATTATTTTGCAAATCGTCTTTCAAATTCTTACTATTTTTTGCAAAATGCTTTAATATTTCACTGTAAAAGACAAGACAAACATTCAATAAAATTCTGCACATGCATGATATACACAGGAAATAGGTCACTTTAGGGGGCAACGCATCTGACACAGATCAACACAAATCAGGAAGGAAAGCAAGGAAGACTTTGAAGAATCTCAGAAATGTGGATTGAGGCAGCAACCCTGGGAAAAAAGAGTCAGGGGGAATGTCGTGGGGAGTAAGGTTATATGATGTGGCAGAACATGGATTGGATGAAGAAACAGATCAGGGAGCAAACCAGGGAATACACATACGTTGTGTACGTACGCCTGATGTATACGTTATAGATCACTGGAATGAAATAGGGGATGGAGACTGGGCAGGATCTCGGAACAAACGGACTGCAAATGGCAAATGACAACTCGTGAGAATAGGGAATGGGCAGTGGCATGGGACTGAGAACCAGGCAGCAACGGATGGCAACTATCAGCAAATTGTGTGTGTTGGGGGGTTTAATAAGGAGGCGGAGGGGGCAGGGATTGAGTAGCGACATGGGAGATGGGATCGAATAGCCACACAGGGCACTAGAATCAAGTAGTAGCAGGGGTGATGCTGATAATAGTGACACAGACAACTGGGATTAGTGAGCAACATGGGAAATGGAGATTGCAAAACTGCAGGGGTAGAGATCAGGTACGAAATAAAGGGAACAGGTAGTAATGTGGAGGAAAGGAAACAAGAAGCAAAGTATGGCATGGACAGGGGTTCAAGTTACAATACTATGATTGTGTAACATTACAGGTGATGGAGATGGGGCAGCAACACAGTGGATGGCAATCGAGCAGCGAATTTGGGGGGGGGGGGGGGTTGAGGAGGCGCAAGGATCGAATAGTGCTACACTGAATAGAGATAAAAAAGACACATATGGGACAGGGTTTGAGAAGGGACACTGGGGATGGGGATTGAGTAACAACACAGGGCTAGGGATTGAGTACAGACACACGGGATGAAGATCATGTAGCGTCGTGGGGAGGAGATCAGGTAGCGACAGTGGGGATGGAGACTGGGTAGCTATGCAAGGTCTGGGGATCAGGTAACAATACAGGGGACAGGGAATGACACGAAGGACATGAATCCCAGGGGACAACTCAGAAAATGAATTAAATGGTATATCAGGGTACACTGAGGCTTGACATTGTAAAGTATAGCATTTTAATCCCATAAGAGAAAACTGAAAGTGCCTTTAGAAAATAAAACATAAGAACTGCACACACTGGAGCTCAAAACCTTGTTGAGGCTTGTGCAGCTCAAAAACTGAGGCAACTCTAGGACATCAAGCAATATGTAAACAGTAGATCTCAACGTGTCTGTACCTGATTGTTGATGATGATGGGCTGAGGGGATAGAGTGCTTAGTAACCTGGGTCCAGTCTGCAGTGGTGCTGACTGGGAGCTGATGGGGATGAAGACCGGCTGTGATGGGCCTCGGGAAGTTATTTGAGGTGCTGGAGACTGTTTGGCAGAGTTTGTCTGAGCCTGAGTCTTTTGGGGTGAAGTCTGTGCGGGGACCCGTTGGAATGTGACGTTGCGCTGATTACGCTGGTAGCCAACTCCTTAAAAAAAAAAAAAAATAAATAAAAAAAAAAAATAAAAAAAAATTAATTAACTAAATGTACTGCGGACGGCATGGTGGCAGAGTGGTTAGCACATTCGACTCACAGCAAAAAGGTCCCGGGTTCGATTCCCGGGCTCGGGGCGTTTCTGTGTGGAGTTTGCATGCTCTCCCCGTGCTTGCGTGGGTTTCCTCCGGGTACTCCGGTTTCCTCCCACCCTCCAAAAACATGCAGAGTAGGCTGACAGGTGGTTCCAAATTGCCCCTAGATGTCAGTTTGAGTGTGAATGGTTGTATGTGTGTGTATGTTGGCCCGGCAATGGCCTAGCAAGCTTTTCAGGGTGTACCCCGTCTTTGCCCCGGGTTGGCTGAGATAGGCTCCAGCCTCCTCACAACCCTAATTAGGATAAAGTGGCTTAGAAAATGAATGAATGGATAGCCTGACAAACTATTCAACAAGTACATAAATCCTGTAATGTATTTTAGCTCTTCTGTGAGTCACTATTTTATAGTGAAGCCATATGAAGACTGCTGGCCAAGACAGACAAAAGATTACTCTTAAAATACAGGCAGTTCTTGCTTCTTCATAAGTATTGAGACAATGACCCAACTATCATTATTCTGCTTCTCAACACCACTACCACCACCACCGATATACGGCGAAGCAATTAACACGTAATTGAAGTCAGCTCATATCTACAGCGACCGGAAGCTGTTCACTTCCTGTTTTAATGCTGATGTGAATGAAATTGAGTGAGTAATCTATTCATGTAAATGGATCTGTGTCGAAACAAATCCATACAGCAGACTATCTGTTAGCAGAAAGCCTATGCATCATTACATCTGATTATCTTGAAACACTCTGTACTGATTACTAACTGTTTCCACTGACCGACTGCTGACAAATACTTAGATCTCGCTTAAATCGCACTAAATGAGTGCGATTTTACTAAAATGACTCGCTTAGATCTTACTAAAATGAAACCCAACAACCTGTTGCAGAAGACATGAAATCTGAAGTTGAATGTGAACACCACGGCGATGTACATACCCGCTCTGGCGTTAGGGGTTGGCTTGGAGCTGCAGATTTCTCCTACAAATATCGGTTCGTCGTCGTCGTCATCATCAATCAAACTGATTTCTGGTATTGCCCTCTGCCATGGCTCCAACTCCTCCTCCTCACATTCCATAAACAGCTCAGACATGATTGGACCTAAAATGTAAATGACTGTCAGATATCATGCTTAGAGTTGAACTACAGCGACAGTTGCAAAGAATTGTGAAACTCAGTCTTGTGTTGCACTGATGAAAATTTGTAATGAGAAGAGGCCAGTTTTAGCAATTCACCATTAACAATCGACTTCATTTCATTTGCTAATGTGGATTTTCACTCACTGTTGGCGACAAGTGGTAGGGCTGGGCAAAATGACTGAAAGATTACATCGCAATACTGAACAGCACAACGATATTTATTACATGAAAATAACGTTCAGAGACAAACGGTCATCATAGAACATGTAGACTGTAAGTATACCGATGCCAGGGAGTCAGGGGCACTCGCCTGTGTACACCAGTGGCCACTTCGGGCTCATAGGAAACCTGTGATAAATGTTCACTGCTCCCAACACAGAGGATGAAACCCAATTCCAGTGCTGCATCCGTCAAATGTCTACCACGAAGCGGCCTTGCATTAACTATAAAGGCTAAACTGCTATGAACCAAGCAGCGTCCAATACAACAGTCTAGTCTACAATAGATTTCCTATTTGCATCATTAGCTGACCCCTTACCTCACAAAGCACTGCTTCTGTGGATGCGCAACAACCTTCATGGCAGAACTAGATTAAATAAAATTTAATGGTAGCACGCAAGGAATTTTGTGGATTGTTTGGCTGGATTTGAAGGACCTTTTTGAAATAGGACGGCCTTGTCGCTCCACTGTGACACATTCAGTCGTCGAATGCAGCCTTCGATGTACGCGGCACCGGAATTGGGATTCAGCAAAGGTGCTGCGCTTGAGCGCTGTGTTTATTCCTCACTCTGGAACTAGAACTTTGCGTCATTTTTGTTGTTCCTGATGTGAATACTTGGTGAAAAGAGAAAACCGTAATGGATGGAACGTTAACGGAGCCAATCCACCAACCCAAGTCCGCTCGCAGGATTGACAACTATCAACTGGAAAGTTCGCCAAGATCCATAAAGTCAGCCAACTGCAGTACAATACTCGAAAGAAAACGCAGGGCTCACAGACCTCCATGATTGGCTACCATTACTATAACTGCCAGGTGAGAGTATGCCATTAGGCCCAGAGTCCATTTTGCAAACTTCTTTCTTCTTTGCAAACTTCTTTTTTCTGCGTAGCAGACTAAATTCCACTACACTATCAGCACTTTACTGTTTCCTTATTGAATTTCTGAACTAAATATTATGGAGTGCTAAAAAAAAAAAAAAAAAAGAAACTGTGCAAAACTCCACAGTCCAGTCCGGCATCCTCGTGAGCCCTATTTACACAGAGATCCCACAGTAAAGAAGTCCCCTCAATACGCCAGCTTTGATTGTGTACACTAAACCAAATAAAGCTGACATAAACCCGCACCGCTTTTCAAAGCATTTGATAACCAGAGTGGTCATGTGTAACCCAAGACAGTGCTGGTGTCCGTGTACTAATACACTATGTACTGGAAATTGAAATGCCCTGTACATACTGGTGTTTTACAATAATAATGGCAGGCAACTGAGTGTTGAGGTCCTTTTGCTCACCATGTACAATATAAACTAGGGATGTGAATCAAACAACAACTCACGATTCAATTCGATTCCGATTTTTGGGGTGACGATTCGATTTAGAATCGATTCTTGATTCAAACCGATGTTTGATTCATAACCATTACAAACAAAGGGAGCC
>JBCNYH010000014.1:11528195-11538981 GCA_039654325.1 Tandanus tandanus
TATAAATTTAGGCTCCAGCTGCAGCATCACTCACCTGCCCTCTTCTGTCGATTTGTCCAACAGGTGGCACTATGAGGTTTCTGAAAAATTCAGGGAAAGCACCTTCCATTGTCTGTGAATGATCATTAAACGACACGATGGCGTGCTTTTCATTCAAGAAAATGAGAGGGGATGGATGTTAGTGTACCCTCGTAAAAACAGTTAAAAGTGATGTGAAAGCTAAACAGATGGGTGGATATTAAATGGCTGATTTAAAATTAGACTCATCTAAGTGTACGTTATGATTGGCAAATACAGACTAAATGAAACAAGTTATTAAAATAAGTTTACAGCATAATTTTTTATAAAAACCTTAAGAACCTATATCCAGATCCCAACCTAAACCTGAGATGTATTCAGTCATTTTACAGACTGTTCAGCCTGGAGCCCTAGATATCATGCTGAAATGGATAACTTCATGTTCAACGTCTTTGCAATCAATTAGATGTTATGCAGCTTATCTAAAAATATCGGTGTCAATATTTATTAGTGAATTTATTTATTTTGTTTAATGTAGGAGTTAGACATGGTGGTTTTGCTTTTCATTCTTGGCCCTATAGCGCAAGAAAAAATAGTCCCGGCTGCCTATTAAACACTAGGTACACCCACCGGTGGAACTGATCCAGCCCTGCATTGGGGTGTGTGTTATTTATACTTAAGTATTTATTTGTTCTTTTCCTTCCAAACGTAGAGTAACTTAGAATACTGGTAATATAACAACAAAAAAAGGATTGGAATTATAAAACTAAAAGCCAAACCAATGTGATGGTTATTAATTCCCAACAACTAATTACCCTTGTTTGCTTAGAATCGCATTATTATTTCGAAAAGTTTTAAAACCAAGGAAAGTGAAGTGCAAAAATCCAACTCGTCCTCTGCCCCTAGCAAGGTTGTGTGTGCGGCTTTCTTGTTTGTCTCATACAAACTCGAGGCGCATCACTACGCCTGTCGAGCTGGCGGAGGGATACACTTTTTTAACGTCATCGGTGTGCTTCGGCTATCGCCAAGGCAAAAATGTCTGCCTAAGGGAAACTCGCAACTTACCCAGAGTGGATATTTTGCGAAAAATACAAATACACAGATATCGACTTCACTGTCCTTCAGACGCGAATTAAAGAAAGCTACAACCCTATTGCCACACCGACCGCCCTTAGTCGGATTTTAAACACGAAAAAAGGTAACATTATTGTAGCGAGTTTGCAAAAGGTTTGGGACTGAAAGAAGTTGGGATGAGAGACTGGAGCTGTTATGGACTGAATGGTGTGCATTTGCTTTACTAATGTCACGTTTTGTAGTCTTACTCACTGTTCTGTAGGTCGAATATAAATATGGTGAGTTTGGGTGATTGTTTGAGATCATTTGTGTTTATTTAGACTCGGTATTGTTTGTCGGAGAATTGTTTAAATCGCGACATTTGCAAACTAAAGCCACTCTGCCTTCATGTAACACAAGTCGGTGATATTCATGATTTAAACGGATAATTGATAACTTAGTGACAGTATAATATGCTTTTAAGTCTTCTATTGAGCACTAATGTTTGATCAGATCACTTTCTCTCTTTATGGTGCGGGTCTTTCTCTGCTTTAATCCATTTAATAAGGATGCTGTGTGTCCATTGCTTGTCTGTGACAGTAAGCTAAACCCATCCGAGCTTCTCGCCTGAAATCTCTGTCATGAGCGCTTTTCAAATTTTCACCAAACAAACATTTGAATAATCTTCGCCTGGGGGGATTAAATAAACCCAGCATGCTTTATTTATAAAACTGACACGTTTAAACCTGGAATATTGTGCACCGGGTGGTAATAATGTAACGTTACAAACCGCCATCCAGTCAGCCAGGCTGCAGTAACACTTGGTGAGCTTGAAATAGTGTGGCTAATGTTTTGGCTAGCATGTTTTGTTGAATAAATTAAAACAAATAAACACTTTCTTCGAATTAGGTTTTTAAAGGCTGCCAGAATGTCAAGAAGTCAGGTTTGGAGTTTAAAAAGCCTTCAGCGGTAATTGTTCAGACGCTTTAAATGTCCTTTAGGAGTTAGCTTGTGGTGGCTATCAGTGCAGCTGTGTGTTGCTAGTGAAGTGATGTTTGTGTTTATTTGTTTATTCGAGTTGTAGGATCGTGAGGATGAATCCACAGCAGCGGGTTGCCTCTATCGGGACAGATAAGGAGCTGAGTGACCTGCTGGATTTCAGTGCGGTGAGTAACCCTGGGTTACTTCATTAAGGCTTGATCTACTTCATCAGCAACATTGTATCCATTTAAAAGTGAACATTGAGTTAATACGGTGCTGGAAGTGTTGTGACCTCGATCTGGACACGTTTCATGCTTTATAATGTCCCGGGAAGTGTTTTTCTAATGGATCCAGGTGTTCAGGTGCTGGATAAGCCCAGGTAGAAACTGTGGGAGAAGATCAGAATATGAAAGCACTGATTCGCACCGATTTAATGATTCATCAGTTCCTCCTAATTTTACTGATCATTAAAGACGAACACATTAATGTCCTGGCATCAAACTTTCGTGCTTTATAAAGCGGATGAAGTGGGTAGTCTACGCTTTCCGAATTATTTAATAGGAATTATAGGATATTCACCTAATCATGGCTGTAAAATGTTTACCTGTAAAATGTTTTGAGGTACACAGGTTGAAATAAGATGTGAATTTTATTGATCCCGTAATGGGCGTATTTAATTTGTCACAGCAGCACAAGTGTCAAGAACAGGGGAAAAGGGACAGTGTTGATCAAATAGAAATAATTTAAAAAAAATGTAAAAACATATGATACATAAACATGGCTATATACACTAAATACACCTTCTGGATATACAGACAATGGCTAAATGGTCCTGTAACTGTAGTACCCACATGGGGAACAGTTTGATGAATATGAATATAAATATTGCCCATGATGCAGGCATTAAAAAGGCACAGGATGGATCCAAACGAATAAATATTACACAGAATGCTTTAAATGTACAGATGAAAATATAAATACTACTAGTGTCCACTCCATCACCCCATGCCCCCAGTGTGAAGCAGTGATACCGTTTATTACCCATTTTCATAGAGTGTATACAACAGGATTTTTTCCAAACACCTATAACAAATTTATTTATTTATTTATTTAATTTATTTATTTATTTACTGTGTGTGTGTTTTTGTCACAACATTACAATTTAATGACTGAAAAATTCTGCTTTGCATTGTGATTCTGAAGATTTAGTTCTTTTCTGTTGTCTGCACTTACACATAGCACAGATATTTTTTGTTCATATGTGTTTGTTTTTTTTTTTTTTAATTAAAAAAACATTATGAATGAGAAAGTATCTGAAATGAGGACGATCAGAACATAGCACAATATCTCTACTCACAGACTCGTACATTCAAATAGGCAAAAATCTCAGGAATTGGATTAAATAAAAATAACATGACTAAATAGCAGGTATCACACACAGGACTATACTTCATAAACCCTCCTGGAAGAATAGTAGAGAGATCTAAAGCAATATACAAAAATTAAAGGCTTCTGTGATGTAGTATTATTATTCTATGGCATGTTATTTTTCCAACCCTGATATTTTTAACACTACGTTGTAATAATTTGAAATGAAAATTTGACCAAACATGTCTGTCTTTCCTCAAGATGTTTTCGCCGCCGGTGAGCAGCGGTAAAAACAGGCCGACGACTCTAGGGAGCAGCCAGTTCAGTACATCAGGTACATCCTTTCTGAATTTCTTTAATGAGAGTGTGTCTGGCTTTCTGCATTCACGTGCCGGTGCGCTGAGGTGAGCTGCCTTTCACTGGAGTTTGATTGCTGTCCGTAATCCTGATTGATTCCAGATGCCACTGAAGGTGTTTCGGATTTTAGTGAGCTGAGGTTAATGAGGAGCCAGTGCAGGTTCATGGACGTGTGTGTGTGTGTATGTATGTTTAAGGCATCACAGCCTGGAGAATACATTTCCTGCTCCACCTGGACCGAACATTGAACCTGGGTTGTAAATATGTTCATGTATAAAGTGTCTTATTTGGTATCAGATCAGATGATATAAAACGTTTTATGTTTCATGAGCTTTATTCATGGTTTTCATAGTATAATGAAACACAAGCTTTCAATTATGCTTTTCCTTCCAGTCATGCAAGAAAAAAGTCACAGCAGCTTTGATTATTTTTGAATTTTGAATTTTTTTCCCTTAACCAAATTCTCAGCACCCACGTTATTTTATATGAATAAATATCCACTGCCTTCCCGGTTAAAACATTTGTAACTATATATCTGCAGAGATTTTGATGCATTAAAATGTGCTTGGGACATTTGGTTATTATTATTGGTCATTATTGGTTATTTTTGGTGATGATAATGTTTTTTTGTGTGTGTAATTTGATTCCACAGTGGTTTGTTAATGGTTGTAGTTCCGTCTTCTTTGGAAGATATAAGAAGATCCCGACATTAACCTAATGCAAATATTCTAGCTTTCACTATCAGTCAAAAGTGTACAAACACATACTGATAAAACAACTCTTCGTTTATTTCTAGAATACCAGTGAAGGCGTTTATGTCGGAAATGACCCATTCAGAATTATACAATGACCAAGAAAGTAGCCAACAAATCAAAATGCCTGAAATCTCACATAAGTCTTTGCATGATCTTAACGCCTCCGAGCAGCTCAAGAGAAACCACATGTGACACTTTTTTAAAGCAGTTTTGAAGTTCCCGCATGTTGAGCCTCGGTTAGCTGGTTTTACTCAGTCCTAAATGAAAACGACTTGTTGGAGGCTTAAAAAAAATTGTAAGCAAAGTCTTTTGAAGGCTTTAACTGGGTTATTTATATTTGTCATCATAAATTAAGCATAAGGTCAAACAGGTTCATCCAGGCTGTTGACGGGTACTCTGTATGTTGCTTTTGTAGCACCTGCCAAAGGTCCAAAAACATCATATCTATAGTCAGGGGAAATATGGTTCTGTGCACATTATTTCCAATTTATCCTAATAAGTCTCCACAAACCCCAGTGACACTCCTGCATTTGATAAATATAGTGCCATGGGTCACTGGCTGAATGTTCTCCGCTGTAGGATGAAGGGTGATCAGTCTCTTCCCACTGTCAGAGTCAGGACTACAGTGTGTATTTGGAGTATAATACTACAGCATATCATTCTTTTATATAATGGGAACATTTGTAAGGATGTATGTTTTAGTTGACAGAGGTCTTGCTGTTTGTTGACCGTGTGGTTTTTGAGTCAGCAGGGAGGTGAACGTGAACTTTAGTGAAGATGATGTGTGTAGGATGTTCGGAAAACCCACTGACTAAAAAAATCTAAAAAAAAAAAAAAACCCTTTTTTTTTTTTTTTTTTTTTGCCTGTTGATATGTTGCATCAGAATGATTTGATTTATTATTTCTATAGAGGTGATTGACAGCTGATTTATTTATTAATCCTGATGTAATTCATATAGGTGTGCTGGTCATGCACGGCTTTTAGGCTTTTCTTTTGTGAAGCTGTTCTTGATGTGAGAACAAATTATGATTCTGTCTGTGTGCTGTATGATTTATTTGAGGATGCTATCCGATGTTTGTGACCCAGATGGCAACCAGGATGTAGTGTCTGATTTCTAAATTAGGACACTTTGAGCAAAAACGGTTTTCTTTCTTGTCATTGTTTTTCAACTGAGACACGGTTGTCTTTTGATTGACAGCCGACGACTGTTTCTGTGAGTTGCTTTGGGATTATCCCGTTCATGAAAATGCATGCAGCATGTTGAAAGTTTGTTGGTGAAAGCCATTTTCTGTTCAGCTGAAAGGACCTTTTTTATTTTTGGTCTTTTTTATAGTTTGCTTTCACCTTAGCAAGCGTAAGGTCATGTGAGAGTCATGTGATCTGGGTGCCCTCGGGCTCATCAGCAGGTCAGTGAGGCATGTCTTACCTACATCTTAACAAGGTTGTCTTTTGTGTGCTTCATCACAGTTAGTCCACACACCTCTGGTTATCATGTATAACACTGTTGTGCAAAGAGAAATGTTCAGGACTGAAGTGGAACTGGAATTTGGAGCATATCTGGAGCCGGGTAATGTAACAAGTTTTACTTAAAGCACTGTCGTGATCTGTTGTTTTTTTATAGCATGTACCACTCTACTCTTCAGGTGTTCACAGAATAAACTATCTGACCCGAGATTAAAATCAAACCGTTACCAATTTCCTTCTCAGTGAAATTATTTTGTAGTGTAAGCAATGGTATTAATTGCAACCAGTTTTATTAGCCTCTTGAGCAAAACAAAATATTGCTAGTACAACATTGTGTATCGGGAGAATATGGGTCATTCTCTGAAACTGGGTCAAATTGAATGATTCACATTTTGCACATACTATCTTCCAAAAACTATAAAGAATTAAAAGAGCAATCCCTGCCCAAAACATACCACATGATCACATGCAAAAATAATTTGGATACATCCAGCAAAAAAAAAAAAAAAAAAATGTAAATTTTTCTGCAAAATTGGTTGCAATGTGCAGACAAAAATTTTGCTTTTTTTTGTTGCTTATGTTTCATGCCATGCTATCACCAAAGTATCAACTCAAAGTGCAAATAGTAGAGCTTGCAATAAAGATCTTGCATTAAAATTTATATCCAAAGTAGAAATTCCTGTTTTTCTTACTGTGTGTACTGAGAATCGCACATCAATGTACGGTTCCGCACGTAACCAGTGGTGTCCACACCAGTTGCATACGGAACCGTGCCATTTTTCCTGTGGGGGGTGAGGTTCTATGTTACAACGTTCTCTATACAATCGAGTTCCTCCTGAAGTTTATTTATTTCACACGTAATCGAGCCGTAATTAATTTATCCACCAAAAACAAATGGGATGTATTTCATGTCCATATGTGAATGAACTTCGATATGAATTTCAGGTTATATATGGATTTAGTCCTGTTTGTTATTAATAAAAGTTCAGTTGTGTGCATGAAGTAGTTCTCTCACTGTCTCTATAACAATGGTTCATGAATTTATGGTCAATATAGAGTCAAATAAGCTGGACTACATTAAAATTTGGAGATTGTGAATGTCACACTTTATGGTACCAGTTTCAGAGAATTTCCCATATTTAGTAATGTAAAAAATATATAAATTTCAAGGTCGTTATATGATGTTTTTATGATCCCCTTCTGAAGTTGGTGGTAAATAATTGTATAGGAAAGTGCTGGAGACTTGTTAGATCATGTGATTCAAAATGGTAGAGGATCATGCAGGTGAATGCTCTTATATCCCCCTCCACACACACACACACACACATTCCTTGCCATTTCCTGACAAACTGTTAAGACAGAGAACAGCTCCATCCGCGTTGAGACTGGCACCCTGTCTCCGGTGCCGTCTCTGGATTAGAAAACACTGTCATCTTCTGATTAATTATTAATGAAGGATTGGAAAGAATCAGAACTGATTAGTATTCGCAGTTTTCTTTAGCCTGAGTAGCCTCCTTTGTTGCGATTCCATAAAAGTGAATAGCTTGAAGTTTTTGGATAATTTCTCACATAAAAATAAAACTGCTTTGCTGTGCAGAGATATAAAAGGTGACAAAACTGTACTCAAGCAAAGCTTATCATCAAAGGCTTGTCAGAGGATTCGCGCTTTTTTTTCCTCCTTCTTTTTTTAATGTTTTAAACAATTCCAGACGTCTCTCATTTAATCACACATTTATTTTGGAATGGATTATCGCAGAACAAAAAGTATTATTTTTTCAAAGATTTCCAGCATCTAAGTCTCTGCCTTTCTGCAGTTTCTGTTATTAAACCACTCTGATATGTGTTTGAGTTTTTTTTTTTTTTGTCCGGAAGCCATTGTCTCCCGAGACACCCTGCGTTAGTTTCTACATTCCTCTGCTTTCACATCTCAAAATTTTTCTTCTATTAACGTTTGTGTTCTACAGTTCTCTGGAAATTTGGTGTAGGATGTCGGAGTTATTTCAGTTAGCAATTCTACAGAAGCTCAGAAATTATTTTGGTGTGGCTGGAAAAAGACTCGTCACCCTAATGAGTTAAGGCTCGGTTGGAAAATGTCCAAATGAGAGGGTTCGGGAAGGAGTTATGACCTCTGTGAGACATCAGTGTGTTTTATGACATGCTGGACCGTCCTTGTGTGTCCTGTCTGAGTTGTGGCTTCTCGGCCTTCTCAGACTTGAGTGCAAGTTTTTTTTTGTTTGTTTGTTTGTTTTTTTTTCAGGTCTTTTTCATTTCTGCATCACAGGTCGCCAACCGACCTGCTTATGAGGATCCTTCTGTTGCCATAGAGATCAAAGTGCTTTGATGTAAGGTTAGATGGCCCGGTGTATGCTGCATCATCATCAATATCATCATCCATGTTTTCACAAAAGACTGGACGCTTCCATGATACCGGGTTTAAAAAGCGTTTCATTTTTAACACTGATTTCTTTAGGTGTTTTCTTTTTCTAATCACTCTTTGTTTGAAGTCAATCTTCCCTGGCGGTTCATGAATACGTGCATTTCTTTGGGGGGTTCAGCTGCGCTTCCAGAGAAGCTGTCAACTTTCTCATCTGTTCCCTCGACACTGCTGAAGCAATCACAGAAATCTGGAGCACGGAGACAGGAGGCTGTTCAGGTGTGCCGGTGTGGAGAAAAGCTCAATTCAGAGCGTACAGTGTGCTTTTAAAGAGCATTAAGTACAGAGAGGGTGAAATGAGTCTTTTTTGATATCATCAAGTAACCTGGAAAGGTAACCATAGCCCAGGGTTGATTATTTATAATAAATGTTCATGTGTTTTTTATTGTGGTTATTGATTATGTTTAAATTGTAGTGTAGATGTAGGGTTAAGTGCCACATATTCTCCCTCAGGGTCCCAACTGGTACGTTTGGCTGAGTAATAATATCTACCAGTGTTTAAGTTCACCATCTTCATGCTTGATGAGCCATCAGAGTAGTTTCCTTTGGGGGGGAGGGGACGTGAACCCAAGGCAGATGAAGATCGGAGTTTCCTCCTCTGCTCTTCTAAAGCTTTGGATCCATGTTTTGTATCCACGTTTTTGCAGCCTCAGGACATGATAATCGGAGCTGTAGCCACCCTGACAACGCGAGCACATTTTAATGACACCCCTTCACTTTCCAGCAGATGTGATCTCTTTTACATTACCTAATATAATGGACTATTTATGGGCCATTTCGAATTAAGACCTTAGTTTCGAAAAAGTGTTCGAGTCAGCAAGACGTGTATCTGTGAAAAGCAATGATGGCGTTAAGTTTTTGAGTGTAACTGTGACTTTTCCAAACAAGTTTGAAAAGCCATTTGACTCAATAATCCCAGTCTAAAGCACAGGGATGTTCAGAGGCCAGATCATTTCACTTTACGAGAGATGGACCATCCAGTGCATTCCAATTTCATTACACGTCTGACCCATAAGTCCCTCTGTATGTGGAAACAAGATTAAGCTCCTGTGAGCTTAAATCATAGCTCCGAATTGAATTTGAGAGTACTAGCTTGGGAATGGGCTCTGAAAGGTTTGTCAGACTCATCCGTAACATCTTGCCGGCTAGCACTGGCCCTCAGAGCAGAGGTTATTCCCATTTTAGATGCTAATATGAGTCGGATCAGTGAAGATTTCTGTTTGTCTATGTTAAATGACATATAGTCCTTCTGAATAAGGTCTCGGGGTCAGCACAGGGAGTGTATGTTTCCTCGTCAGATTCTTCCCTGGGAAATGAAGATATTGTGATATAGCACCACTGTAACCTCATGCAAGCAGGCATACACACTACTCAGCATCGAATATGATGTAGAACGCAAGGGTGACTTGTTCAGGTGTAACGACTTAAGGGGGAGAACCAAAGAGGACTTGGGGTAAATTATCCTTCTCAGCTTAGTTCGTTATTGAAAGTCTCTGTCTTTTATTTATTTATTTATTTATTTTTTAATCGAGTCATTTTGAAAATGTTTGTTGTATAATATTCAGTTTTTATTTGCTGGCGCTTTTTGAATGAGTCAGGAGTGAACTGATCAACAGCCTGGGCCCCTGGGACAGGCAGGTTTCATAGCTGTTTAAATTTATAGTTCGCTGACATGTAGCTTCAATATCAAGAAAATGGGGGGAAAAAATAGCTCTTACTGTCTTTTCATTTTGTATGTATCCTTGTTTAAATTAAATAATGCTCTTCACAGTGGTGCGGTGCACCTGGACGCTGTAAAACCAAACCCATGGGCCGAGGTTTTAAAACTTGGATTAAAATGTGGATTAATTAGCATGCACTGATAATTATTTTTTTATTCCTGAATTAGAATAACATAGTATGTGGAAACATCGATGAAAATAAGCAAGTTAGCAAGTGCAAACTTGTCATAAGTAACCTTGCATTTAACCATACTCAGCACATCCGCCTCACAGCACCAAGGTCTTCTAGGCTTAGTTTGCATATTCTCCCCATGTTTGCGTGGGTTTCCCCTGGGTACCCTGGGTTCTTCCCACAGTCCAAAGACATGCACTTTGGTCTAACTGGCTGTTCTAGATTGCCCCAGGTGCGTGTGCCTGTTTGTGTGTGTTGGTCTGGTGAGCTATTCAGGGTGATCCCCACCTTCGACCAGTGTCAGCTGTGATAGGCACCAGCCTCCCCACGACCCTCGATTTTGTCAATTAATTCAAATTTATGTTTTAGGAAAAAAAAAAAAAGCGAACACTAAAATAACACATCCTAGATCTGAATGAATGAAATATTCTTATTAAATACTTTGTTCTTTACATAGTTGAA
>JBCNYH010000014.1:11545973-11565461 GCA_039654325.1 Tandanus tandanus
GTCAGGAAGTTCGAGTGGTTGGCAGTCAGGTTGGTGCATCAGTGAGATTGGTCTGTCAGTTTTTTTTATGGTTTCTTTTTTTTTTTTTTTTTTTTTTTTTTTTTTAATAAATACTTAACATGTTTGGCTGCAAACTGCTTTTTTTTGTATAAGTTCCCTTGATACAACTGTGACATAAAGCAATGCTGGCAGTGATGGGTGGTCATGTTCAGGAGGAACGGACAGGGCAGAGCCTCTCATGCCCACTTGGCACTGCTGTCTGCCAACCCCATCAGGACACTCAACTGATCCAGCATGCAGTGCAGTGGGAGGCAGAGGGCGATGACGTCCGGGCCGCCCTCCATGTTGGCTCGTATAGACTTCATGGAAAGACTCGCATTAGCAGTAGAGCAGCGCGCATTTGTGAATTAGAGTGTGGATGTGCATTGGCAAGGTTGGATATGCTGTAGTTGATTATGTAAATGCATAAATACACATGCGAGCACTTGGATATTTGTATAAACGCTATTGATATGCACTGCCTTGTCTGGATGTCAGAGGAGGAGATGGAGAGCTCTCGGAATGAACGCATTTGTTTGTGGTTGCGCTCAGGCCGGCTGATGAGCGATGTGATCCCAGCGTTGAAGCAGTCATAAAGACGCAGCTCTGATTAAACCCCACTAATGAGCAGCTCAATAAAAATAAATCCTCCTGATGCAATAAACGCCGTCTTGATTGCAAGCACCCAGGGGTGTGATAGCGCAATCCTTTTGTGTTCGGTGCGCTGGATGCACGAAAGGACGTGCACACGTCGCAAGCCTAAGACGCATCTTCAGTTATTTGCATGATGAAATAACAGGATGCATTGATTTATTCCAGCCTCTTGGTGGGTTGTGTTTGTGGTTATAGACAGCAGAGTTTCCATTTGTGATCAGATATGAAATGACTTCACTTCATTTGACACTGTATTCCCGGCTGTGCTGAATTTAATTATGCATTTGAGCGAGGAGAAATCTCTTGTATATATTCTGCAGAGCCCACAGCCTTTTTATGAGGTAGATAAATTTCTCATCCATTTGGCTCGTGTGCCGCCATTCCTCTGATGGAGCTCAAGGTTTGGAGGAAGAGGCACCTTTCCCCCATAAGCGATTGTGAACATATGGCGCGAGCGCAGCACAGGAAGGAAGTGTGGAAATCGCAGGGAATGAGAGTTTGGATTAATGCGTCTGAACTGGGCATGGCCAGACAAATCCAGCAGAACTGCTCTGCCAGGACCCCTTTAAAGGCTCCACAAGCGTGAGGGAAGGGTATAGAGAGGTAAAGAAACTTTTAAAACCTCTGCCGTTTTTATTTCAAAGACACAGCATTCGTCACTTTAGGGCTCGTTACTGACAGGAATTTAAAGGGTCGTGTGGTGCATGCTCAGCAGGAATGCTGGGTAAAGTGAGGTGACAGAGTAGCTCTCTCTCTCTCTCTCTAGGTTAATGTATTTTTAAATTAATGTTGTTTTTCAGAGTAAGATTTTATTCTTACTATTTCTATATTTGCTAAATAAGTCTGTGCCTCATGAGTAAGATCAACCAAAAGCAATCAAGTTCTTATGAAGAAATCTTTCAAAATAGAAAAACTAATGATTGTGTGTGTGTGTGTGTGTGTGTGTGTGTGTGTGATTTGAATGTTAATGTTGAACCCCTGCAATGAAGTGACCGTTCAGTCAGTGGTTTAATGTTTTATTTACATTTATAAATGAGGTCCAGGAACCCCCAGGAAAGGGTCAGGATGTATTGATACACACTTACACTTTCCACAGTGTGGAAATCACAATCCGCCCTTCTCAAAGTCATATTTAACCTTGAATTGATGTACTATATTGAGACATGTCTTAACTGGAAAGAATGGAGTGGAATATTGTGTGCTTAAAATTTCCTTAAAAAAAACATTTTTACCTTCTGATTAAAACATTTGCAATAAAAACGCTTGGTTTCAGAATCACTTTGTTGTAGTTGTTCAGATTTGTCCTGGGATTTATGCGACACAAACAATTTGTGTCATAATTCAGTTAAAAAAAAAGTATATCATTGATAAAATATAGATGAAATATGATTTACTGCAGGACTCGTACAGTAGTGCAATATGAGGTGTTTCTGCTGAGTCTTCCAACCTTAAAAATGTGGAAAGGTCAGTTTTTGTGTATATGATGTTATTGTTGTACTTCTGTAAGACTTGTGTATAATGTTGTATTTGCAGTGAGTATTGAATCCATCCTGTACCATAATGCTATAATATGTTTGATATCCTATGAAGTAATTATTTTCTTGTTAGAATGTTATGTTGCTATCCTGGTCATGCGGTTTATAGATGGTCCCTTACTTTCACCAGTTCTATAAAGCACAAGTCATTCATTCATTTGCTGAACTGCTTAATCCTACTAAGGTCACGGGGAGGCTAGAGCATATCTAAGCTGACTCAAAGGTGAGGTACACCCTCAACTGCTCGCCAGTCCATTGCAGGGTCAACACATGCACACAACCATTCACACTCACACATGGTGCAATTTGGAATAGCCACTTAGCCTAATGGACTGTGGGGGGAAACCGGAGTACCTGGAGGAAACCCACGGAAACACAGAGAGAACACGCCGCACTCAGGACTCAAACCCAGGACCTTCTTGCTGTGAGGTGGACGTGTCAACCACTACACCACCCTGCCGCTCAGGTGAACTTCAGCGAGCTTTATTAGGAGAAAATAAATAAAAAAATTATTTTTGTCTGTTTATTTCTTAAAAATAGGAGCGAGAATCTCAGCTGTGCAGAATATGTCCCAATATAAAGCCAACATTAGAGTGATGAAATCTGTGATACAGTTTGGTTCAGTGGGTAATGAGAGTATAGGAACACAACCATATTGGGACCGTGTTTTGATACAGGATCCTCATTTTAATATTTAAATGATATGCATTATAAAACCCAGTGCTCTGTGGGATGTTTTTTTTAAGTTATAGGAGTCCTGCAAAAGACAGAGAGAGAGAGAGGGAGAGAGAGAGACTATGATTAAGAACACTATTTACTAAGAACACTATTTACTGAGTCACTGTTTACTGCTTTCGTGTGTGTGTGTGTGTGTGTGTGTGTGTGTGTGTGTGTGTGTGTGTGTGTTATGACTGTATAGAAATCACATTAATCACTGTTAATAGTAATAGTAACAATATTTCAAAGTTAGTCCTCTGATACTAATATCGCTGTAATGTAAACTTTATTTTCGTTAAGTTGTGTGATATCAGGCCAATCACTGGACAGAACAGTCACACGTTTTTCTGTCTTATAAGATCAGAAGCTTTCTTGGAAGAGAGCTGAAGATAGTTTCTTTTTTGCATAGGAAAATTAGCCTGCTCTGCTTTTAGATGATTTTTTTTTTTTCTGAGTCATCCTCAAACACTTTCATGTATATTTTCCTACGTCTATAACCACTGATGGGATTCTGCTTCTGCTATATATGCATGATGTGGAGTGTGTGTGCGTGCATGTGTGCATGCATGCAGGCACTTGTGTTTGATATGCGTATGAGAGGTGTGTGTTTGTCTCACAGAGGAGCCTTGTTGTGTGTGTGTGTGTATGTGAGAGAGAGAGAGTGACAGACAGCACTGTGTGGCAGTCTGCAGTTTGGTAAGCAGGAGGCTGTCCTAATGAAGACGATGCTAGAGTCATGACAAACTCCCCTGCCACCGCCCGCGCGCTTCATCAAGCCCCTACCAGCATCCTGCACTTCACATTCTCTTCTCTTTTTTTTTCATGACACACTTCACTGCTCCAGTGCTTCCCCACATACACAGTTTTAAATTACTGTAATCCGTGTGTGTGTGTGTGTGTGTGATGGCTTTGTCATGATGGCTTTACGAGTTTATTTTTAGGTTTCATGATTTTAAACTTTAGTGTCACACCATTCATTTGATCTTGGGTTTGTGATGTCATAAAATTGAGCCCGTTGCACTTAACATGCTAACTATTAGAGAACAATGTTCTCTAATAGTAATACTAATGAGCTACAGATAAATGTTAAATTATCTAGTTGGCTAACTTAGGTAATGTTCATGAACAATCTTACTCATTTGCTTAATTGCTTAAGGGTCATGGGGAGGCTGTGCATATCTCGGCCAACACTAGGTGATGACGGGGTACACCCTGAATAGCTCGCCAGACCATCCCAGCCCAACACAGACATACAACCATTCACACTCACACCTACGGTCTGTCTGGAGCAGCCAGTTAGACTAATGTGCATGTCTTTGGACTATGGGAGGAAAACGGAGTACTCCGAGGAAACCCACGCAAGCATGAGGAGAACATGCAAACTCCACACAGAAACACCTGAGCCCAGGACTCAAACCCAGAACCTTCTTGCTGTGAGGGGGAAGTGCTAACCACTACGCCACTGCGCAGCCCGTTAGTGGTAAACAGAATCATGATTATCATGGACTGATGGAAAAGAAATGGCTAGGACATATGAACTAGGTTACAAGCAGTTAGTTAGCAGGGTGACTAGCTGAGATCCAGAAGAAGTATCCCCGTTTATGCAGACTGTTTATTTATAGATCTAGGGATTTGTAATGAGCGTAAACAAGATATTAAAATAATATTATGGATGTTACAGCTGTATAGCACCATGCACAGCTTCTTTATTTTAATTGAATGAGTAGATGTTTATTTTTCTGTGCTGAGCAGCGCCAGTTTTACAGGATAATATCGATGATCTTACTGGAGAGCCGAGTTGCTTTAAGACTTTCAGATCTTGGATTTAGACTGCAGACTTTATTCCTTATACTTCTTAAATATGAGTCAAGTCTAAGGAAAGAAACAGTAATGCTTCTCCAGCCAGAGGCTGCATCATTGCTGTGGGTCTGTATCGATTGCATCTCCACAGCCGATCCCGCAAGCGATGTCCATCTTTCCTGGCAGAGCAACACTCCGACTCCATGGCAATTTGGCAAGTAGCGGGTCCCAAGAAACTTCAGTGATGTCACGTCTGGTGTATGCGTTTTCACGGCGGTGGCCGGCAGTGGTCAATCAAAGCCCTGACTTTGTTGCTTTTAGAGTGCCAGAGCACATAAGCAAGCCACTCACTTCTGTGAGTAATTGCTCCATTGCTTTTTTTTTCTTTTACACTGTGTGTTTGTGTGAAGGGACATGGACACCTGTTTGGCGATTAAACCCCAGAAGAGAAACGGTCTCTGCCAAGAGAAATATTTGCCTTCCAGTCAAGGTTGTGTTCTCATGCTGCAGTCAGGTTGTATTTTGGTGTGAATCGGTGAGGATATTACACGTTTCTTCCTTACAGTAAGTTGGCTGTGATTTCACAGGGTTTACACTGAACGTGTTTGGGCTGAAAAGAAAAGCTTTCACTGCTGTACTTGGGTTCAGAGCTTCATAACCGACCTTTACCTCTCTGCACGGTGTTGAGATCTGAGCACTTGGCTGAATAAATGTGTTTTTGCATATTTATCTCTTTACACACATTAACATTTATTCAATTTGAGGCCTTGGTTTAAACTATTTGTTCTGTGCTTTACCACATCAATCCACCTTCAGGCGCAGTGTTTACTAATTTTATAAATAAAAGCTACCCTTAGACCCCATCATAATTAATTTAAAAAATAGTAAAAATAAATTAGATGGAAAATTCTAAAGAAGGAAAACTCTGAATAAGAGTCTGTCATGCCTCCGAGCCACAGAAATAAGAAAGACAAAGATTTGCTCACAAGGCAGCACTGTGCCAAGTTAAATCCATATTTAAATCCTGCTCTCAACAGACACTGCATGTAAATGAACCCACTTTGGCACCGGGCGAGAGCACAAAATCCGCGGCAGTTAGGTAGAAGCGCTTAGGCATGCATAATTTGCATTTATTTTGGAGCTAATTTTCATAATTAAGCATGAAAAAAAATTACGCCTTTGAAATAATTATAAAGATGAGCTACACGATACACATTAGGTTGCTGGTGAGGGGCAGAAATGGAGTATGTGCTAGTTTTTCAAGCAGAAAGGTGATCAATAAATGATCAATAATCTAATGATATTCGTGTTTATATGAGGACCTGAACGCTGTTACCTGTTAAACAACTTTGGCTGAGTCTGTAGAAGATGTAAGTATTGGCACAGAGCCGTGTCTGAGCACTGGGCACAGAATCAGGGCCATCAGCAGGTACAGGCGTGGAACATGTGTTCCTCTCACACTGCCGGCCTGGAGCTGTAGCGATGTGATAGTGTTGTGACAAGCCTACATGCCACGAGTCTTTCACTGTGAGGCCCTTGCTACAAATCTGTTACCCGCCATTGTGAGCACAAGTGCAGCTATAAAGCTGATTCATAGCCCCAGAAAGTGTGTGCAGGCCAGGTAGAGCCTGGCGTACTTAACCCACTGTTCAGGTGTGCGAGTACTTTTAAATGAGTAGTTTGGAAATCGTCTTTCAGTGCCTGACCTTGGTGAACGGAGCCTTGTGACTGGCGCTCTGTGATTTGGCAGATGTATAAATTGAGTGGCTGACTCATAATACAACAAACCACGGAAAGGGGGAGTTTTCTCTCTCTCCCTCTCTCTCTCTCTCTCTCTCTCTCTCTCTCTCTCTGTCTCTCGGAGTTGAAGTCCACTACTTTTCAGCCAAAGCGTCTTTAAAAAAAAAAGTTAGTTTGAAATCTATGCAACAGATGTTTGTTTCATACTTTTAACAGGAATAAAAGTGCTGTAAAAACATGTGGCCCAAATTCCTTTGCGCTCCTCTGAGAAGGACTTCCCTGTGAGGTCATTTCCTGTGCTGTAAATACAGAACACATGTCCTTTTCTTTGACACATTCCAAATCGGGCTGAGTGAATGCAAAGGAGCGACCCAGCCCAATTTCTTTTTTCAGAATGAGGTTTGTTTTCACGTCAAAGCTTGTTCAAGTTTTATTCCTTTATTTTAGGTGAACGCTCCTGCGTTACACAGTAACATTTCATATTATACATTGTCTCCCTAATATTGTATATTCATAATGCTAATTGTTCTTTTGTTTTGTTTTTTTTCTTTTACGACATCCTCCTGATGAGAGCACTGGCCAGATGTTTGATTCCCTTAGTGGCTAAGGAGAAAACGCCCGAGTTAAATAGGGTTGTGAAGGCCACTGCCGTCTTTGCAGAAGTGCAACACAGACAGCTTGGCCTGTAGATTGTCTTTGGCATGAGATCAGTCTTTGCCCACACTCTCTGATTGTGTGCTATAGGCCTTCAGGGGGGAAAAAAATCCCAACAGAAAAACACTATCTCGTTCTCTCTTTTACACACTCCCTCTCTCCCTCCCTCCCTCCCTCTCATTTTCTTGCTCTGTTGTTTGTTCTCCCTATGCAAATCCCTAGCTCATAGTTGCTATTTAGTATGTGGCCTGTCCAGCCATGCAGTACAAGCCTGTAAGGTTTAGCACATTGTTAATTCTGTGCACATCACAGTCGAGGTATCTGTCATTTCTATTCAGTACGTTCTGTTCTGTAATCCATACCAGTACTTGGGCCTTCACAATTGGTTTACTTTGATATGTTTTGGATGTTATAACCAAGCGAAATCAGATGACAAAACTCATGTTCTGGTGAGATGGATTATCAATAACTTGGTGCAATATTGATGTTTTTCTACTGCAATTTTGTGCCTCGTACATGAGACTGAACTGGAATGTTGTTACCTGCAAAACAATATTGGCTCAAACAGCACAAAGACACAAAGATTCATATATCTTTACCCAACAGCCTTCATAAAATGCAATTTTGCGAAAACTAGATATTGTATTTGTTCATCACATACCAGATGTTGAATCTATTCAATTGTCAACATTTATTTATTTATTTATTTTGTGTGTGTGTGTGTGTGTGTGTGTGTGTGTGTGTGTGTGTGTTTCAGTGACTGTCTTTGAGGGCCTCAAGGCTGCATAAAATATGAGCTTCATCAGGTTTCAGTGCTCAGCTGTTTTGATGAGGTTGAGTTATACATCACTGCCAAATCAGTGCAGCCCAGTTGCTTGCGTATGAACGCCAGTGCGTGCCAGGATGCAACACGTATCCGAGTGTGATTTATGTGCAGCAAAATAAACGACCCACTACAATTTGTAAAGCCAAGATTTTGAATGGAAGTGAGATGAATGTAAGAGTACAGTGAGTTATGTCTTTTCTTCGCGAGGAGAACAGGGCAGTGTGCACCTGTTTCAGGTGGACTCTTGTGTGGGTTTAATAGTGATTGCTAGTTACCGTGATTTATTAATTTTTTTATTAGAAGTCATCGATCGAATTTGATGTATCACAATACGACACTGGAATTAGAATCTTTCTTTTCCTTGACTTTGGTCTGTTTGTGTTTGTGTTGAGTGTGCTGTATGGGTACAGTAGAGCATTGCAGGATGATGGAGATGTGTATCTGCTCTGTTGACAGGTATAGATGAGAGGACAACCGAGGCGTCTTGGGCCGCAGGTGGCCAGTCCAGCCCTTCCTATGACGAGTCCTCCAGGGTAAGAAAGATCTCTCATGTGCCCTCTCTCTCTCTATCTGTCTTTCTTGTTTTCTCTCTCGATCTTACTTTGTCGAGCACAAACCTGGCCTTTCTTCTCTAACACCTCTTATAATGACCCCAGTGATATGTTTACATGTTTCCATCAATATTGAAAAAATTTCTGGATGCCTAAATATTAGTTTTGATCTTAAATGATTACATATCAAATATTTATCAAGTATATAAATAAATAAATATATACTGTACCTTTACTACTCCTGTCCCCCAACGTTATCATGGCATTTATAAATAAAAATGCAAATGCAGCAGACCACTTTAAATGATAATGATTGATATTATTGGTAGTGCTAGATATGGAATCTCTAAATAACGAACGGTTACGTTTCCATGGCTTGGAAATATCGCTCTGTGTAATTGGAATGGAATCATGGATGCATTTCAGATCTGTGATAAGCTGAGATTTCCATGCATGCAAATAGAGTCAGCCAAGCCTTGTGCCTTATTTCATTTCACACACACACACACACACACACACACACACACGGAGTCATGCACACATCTGTAACACAGTGTGAAGATCTCTCTGTTTCTCGATTTGTTTGTTTGTCTGGTACACATCGGTTTGTTCTGGGTGCCCTGTATGAATTTCATTTAACGTCACTCTCCTGTCACTTCCCATCAGAAATCAGTCAAATGTCAGAGGCTCCCATGCCACGTTACCTTGTTTATTTTTCAATGCCCTTCCCCAGTGCACATCTACAGGCTACGGCTCTGGCGCCAGCCTGATTTGAATTATAAGTTGGAGATGCTTGAGATCTCTTTGCTTTAGGTGCATATAAATCAGCGATACTGACATCGCGAAGGGTGGGCATCAGTGAGCAGACAGCTGTTCTACTCCTTCATACTAACACATACATGCATACACACATGCACACACACAATCACGTGTGATCATTGTACCAGCACTGATTGGTAATACCGTGTGTTATGTTTGCTTTGTAACCATTTATCACTGCCAGAGAGTTTGACCTGGAATAATCAATAGCATTTTGAAAAACAGTGCACACAGCACAAACGGCCACTTCTCTCCCAAGAAGCCCCTTGTGTGTGTGTCTGACACTCGGATAGTGTGGCGTATGATGAGTAAAGGAAAAGCCGTATCCCTATCATCCATGGCCTGCTTTCCAGCCTGTCAAACACACATCTGGCCCACTTTGAGCACAGCGAGTATGGAGATTCCCTTAATCCTCACCGCTAGTGAAATCCTGCTCATATCTCTCCCTCCACCCACCTATTATCCTTCATGTCCACACAAGCAGTCTGTCTGTCATTTGGACTTTGTGTTTATGCCTAATGATCCTCTGTGACCACCATCAGCCATGTTCTGTGTCTTAAAAGCTTCCTTTAAAGGTGAAGATAGGAATAATCTGTGCAAATCACATGAGCATATCACTGAGACAGCCCTCTTCACCTGATACAAAGCAAGGAAAACAAAACCAAAAACGCACAAACTGTCCCTTTGTGGTTTGTTCATGGATTGCTATCAGAGAGATCAACCGCAGCCGTACAATAGTAGCCAGAAAATTCCCCTGCAGTGTACAGGGCGTGTTTAAATCTTATCAGCATCTTTATGTGTCACAGCACTTGTTTGGAGGTTTACCAGAATCTCTAATCTCGCATCAGATAAACAAATACAGTGCGTAGAGTCGTTTATTCATTAATATTTCTTCAGCACGGAAATATGGAAAATCTGTGCCTCTAACCTCGCTGAGATCATTTGCGCCTTGTTTTCTGTGGTTTGCAGTCTTCTATTTTTTTAAACAACCGATAAAGGTAACCTGTACACCCTCCCCACACTCTTTTCATGCTCTCGCTCTCTCTCTCTCTCTGTCTCTCTCTCGGCATGCTGAGCGTGTGTATGATTAGTGGGCTGTGAACAGACTCCAGTCCCTGAATGCTGACCTTGGCCAGCAGCCAGACTCTGGATCCTGGGCTGCTACGGCCGCAGGCCTCCTGTCTGACAGCCCAATCCGCGCCCCGCCATCCCACAATGCCTCGTCCTGTCCATCATGCTCCTATCACCTGTCTCCCAAACGTTAGAGCGCAGGCTGACGTTCACCTGGACGTAGAACTCTAGCACGAGCGAACTCTTTAAACGTCACATCAGGGGGACTGGGTCATCTGCTGGAGCGTTGGCCTGCATGCTTAAGCAGTGATTTGACAGTCATTTAACCAACAGTAACTGGACAGTGACAGAACAGGCACACACACACACACACAGAGAGAGAGAGAGAGAGAGAGAGAGAGAGGAACACAGGCGAATGGTGCATTTAGAGATGATGAGCCAGGCATGATTGATGATCTAATGGTCCCAGAGGAGCAGAAACTCCCCCTGCCCTCCCTCATTCACCTCTTTCTATCTAGCTTCTATCCCCGCAGACCTTCCCAAGTGTTGTCCTTTTCAGGCACTCTGGCAGCTGTCAGCTCCAGGTCACAAAACGCAAGCAAGCCGAATGCACAACTGTTATACGAAAATTAAGTAGTTAATTTATGCATGTGAACGAATGGTAGATACTGTATATAAAGTGCCATATAAAACACAACTGATTTCTAAAGCAGGAGAGAGAGCTTCCTGTCTCCTGCCGTCTCTCCATATTTTTAGTAAAGCAGATCATGGTGGGATTAGCGGACGGTGGCCTGGCAGGAACATATTACAGAGAGGATTTTTATTTTTATTTTTTTTGGATTGCATCTGCCCTGGCAGTGCTTTACTACTTTTGAAATGTCCCCGTCACCGTCTGTTTACAAAAAGAAAAAAGTTAATAAGATTTAACTTTTCTTTTTTTTTTTTTTTTTTTACTTATTCCATGTTGAATGTGGAGGAAAGCTCTATAGAAAAAGGAAGCAGCGGCCGCTCTGGGACTCCAGAGGGAGTTAATGTTGTTTGCGAGTGCAGCGGCAGACAGATTTTCACAGGGCCTTGGATTAGAAAAGCTACAGAGTCTCTTTTATGATGGCGAACCCAGAGTTTTAAAGGAGCATACTGTGACCGATATTTAGAGCCAAGGCCCTAAAGCTGATAACAGTCATGAAAGGGCAGTGTTTAGCTGTGGAAGAATGGAGAAGGGGATGTGTGGGTGTTTTTGCAGACACCTTGGTTGGATGAACTGCTGTCAATAAAATTTTACCAGCAAATTAAAAAAAAAAAAAAAGTTCCAAACGTTGCATATTAGAAATAATCTTGCCTGAAAAATAGTAGAATAAGCTATAAGATGAATATTTTGCTGATAGTGGAGTGGTTCTGTGCTATTCAGGATGGACTGAGGTTAACTAGTTTCTTTTGAGTTATGTGACAGTGCAACATTACCGTGATTCCTCTTAATGAACCAAGATAACGAAACAGTCTTTAAAAAATACGAACTCACTTCCATACAGGAAGTGATGACCAGTAAGAGATACAAGCGGCCATCACTTCCATACAGGAAGTGATGACCAGTAAGAGATACAAGCGGCATGCGAATCGCCTCGTGACACAATCGAATCTCGTTTGTGGCCAGCTCTGGTTGTCTTGGTAAGTGTTTCCCATGTTTCCCTCTTCCAAAGGTTGAAATCATGAACAACTAGTTCCCTACAGGAAGTGTAGAACTGCGAGCAGTATCTAGCTAGTTCACTAATAAGTAGCTTATATCATCATTAACTTATATTATTTTAGTTTATATTAGCATAATAAATAGCTTAATAATCTCAAATATTATTATCGTTTTGGAAGTATAGAACAGTGACGCTTGTGCATCTTGAACTAAAATGAGTTAAACATATGTAAAATATACTCATGAGAAATGACAACCGTTTCGGAAAAATTGACCCAAGCATCGTATTTCTGGTTATTATCCATGTAAACTTTCTGTATGCAGTTGTTATTTAAACGCTGCACTAATGAGCTGCTCTCCATGTAGATGTAGGTGGAATCATTAAACTTCTTTTCATTGTTTCCCACCACAAATTGTTTTTGGGAATTCTGTGTTTGGTGGCATCTGTCAATCAGCTGCATTTTTAAGCTCCGATTGGTTATCTCTTGAATCGTGTCGCGTGAAAGTTCAGCTCAGTTGAACTCTGTACCCACCCTTGTCATACCTCTCGTTGTTCATTCGCTGGCGTTCATTGACTTTGAATGGTCGGTTGTTGCTCATCGCTTCCTGTGTTGACATTTTTTAGGGGAGCTTGTTTATACTGTACGTGTTTCTCAGCTCAAACAGTGCAGCTACGAATTTGGCAACCAAGTTCATATCTTAGCCAAGTGCATGTTGCTTTCCTGTCCCATATCTCTAGCTGGCAGAGTAGTAGGAGTTTCCCTAGAGGCTATCAGGTGCTGATGTGTTTGTTATGAGTAGTAAAATGTACTTTTCACATTTGGTGACCACTTAATCCTGCTCATGGTCACAGTGGAACTGGAGCGACCCTGGAATACACCCTGGATTTGATGGTGTTCCATCACTGCACACCTGAGGGCCATAGTATATTTTGGGGAGGTGGGAAAGAAACTGGAGAACCCAGAGGACACCCTGTCAGACATGGGGAGAACACATGTAGGTTTGCTCAGACAAGTAATCTAAACTCGAGATGTAAATCTATAACCTGGAGCAATGAAGCAGCTCGAGCCACAATTCCACCATGCTTCCTGTGCAGTAGTGAAGTGCAACCTGAAATTCAAATAAACAGTTTAAAAACCAAACTAGGGATGATCCATTTGCTGTTCAAATGTGCAAGGTGCTGTAATTTTCCTCTCCTAGAGTGAGGTAGCAAGCACAAGACACTGTGATTGTTCATTCCAGCATCCTAATTCAAACACAAGTGTTGTAATACTTCAGTGAAAATTAAGAGGAGTAGACTTTCACTTAACGGTGACGTGCCTTCAAGAGTGCCAGTATTTTTATCTTTAGTGAAAATACATGGGAGTTTGCATGTAGACTGTAACAAAGCTAGGACAATGGCTGATTTCACTTGGATCGTAGAAAAAAGCTGTAGGATGTTAATGTGGGCAAATGGTGATCTCTTATACCCTTAAAACAAAGGACTTGTGAAGGGTTGCCTGCTCTGGCACACATTAAATTAGCTCATTATTAAGGATTTTTGCGCTGGTAGAAAAGCAGTTGTCGGCGGAGATATTAATCAGGACCATTCTGTGACTGCTCTTTGATCAATTAAACTATTCTCACCCATATGTCTCCGCTTGCCCCATGTGGTACCTGGGCAAGAAGGACAACCAAATTCAGCATGAATACTCAAATATGTCACAGCTGGCTTGCCAATGGAGTAAGGACAACGTGAAGGGTTATGGGTAATTTACGCTGGCCAATGGAGAAGTGTAGAGTGTGTGTAAATAACTACATCATTGGATATCGGTGTGGTTAAAGACTACTCATTACAAACCAACATTTTTGACTGTAGGTTTGAATAGACTATAGTAGTTGATGCAGTTTATACTGTATGCTGAAGAATTTAGTATATGTTTAAATTGTATCTTTATAACACAGTGGGTTTTAAATGTAGTAAAATTCATAGAATTGATCTGTAGTGTTTCATTTCATGCTTTCATTTTATATAACAATAAATAATTTAGTGAACAGGAAGCCATGAATCTAGCCATGTTGTAAACAGATATGTTTGATGTACAATCATGGGCATAAATTTATATTTATTTTTAAAACCTAAAACAAGAAGCACAATTTGTACTCGACAATATGGCCAAAGTATGTGGACACCTGACCATCCCAGCTGTACATAGTTCTTCTCTAAACTATTGCCACTAAGTTAGAAGTACACAGTTATCTTGAATGGCTTTGTGTGAGGCAACGTTATGATTTTTCTTCTCTTGAAGTAACAGGCTTGAACCTCGTCCAGGATGAACCTGTGCACAAAATGATCTCCATAAAGGTTGTTTGTCAAGGTTGGTCTGGAAAGCTCGAACCCTGACCTCAACCCCTTGGATGAATCGGAACACTGACTGCATCCCACGTCTTCTTGAAAGCTCGTGTAGCTGAATGGGCAAACCCTCACAGATATGCTGGAAAATCTAGTGGAAAGCCTTTGCAGAATAATAGGCAAGGGGGGATGAGCTCGATGTAAACGCCTGTCATTTTAGAATGGACGTGTGTAGGTGTGAAGATTGTGTCCACATATGGATGGAACAGTACATTCTGCTTTGGGACTCAAACTCTCTCCAGTCTTAATCAGTCTTAATGCTTTCCAGTTTAACTTGACAACACAATCATATCATCTCACAGATTTGTCATCTTTTGTATAAGTCAGTGACTTTTTAATGTATTTTTAAAAGTGTGTGCCATTAATTCTGTGCTTTTTATGGTTTCACATGCATGTGCTGTAAAGGGCTTATCATCAGAGCTCTCCCTGCCCTTTTAATGAAATGCATCCAAGGTTTAAAAAATGTTCCTCAACAACTGGTGTTGAAGGGAAAAATCGATCGTTTCAGGGAACGCTTGACCAACTGTGCTGCCCGTTTCTGCTTCAGTAATTAGAGGAGTGTCATAGCACTCAATTAGCAGAGCTGGCTAATAATGTGCTTAATGCTGTGATCTCTTTCCCCCAGGGTTTCACAGACAGCCCTCATTATGGTGATCACTTGAGTGACAGTCGATTAGTGTCTCATGAAGGATTGTCCCCGACACCTTTCATGAGCTCCAGCATAATGGGTGAGTATTCAAGGTGATTGTCACCCCCCCATTTCCACCCCAAGCAAGATTTTTATTTATCCCCTTCAGTGTGCTTGTCACACATTTAGTTGCTTCACTTTATATTACAGACAGGATCACCTATATATAAATTGTCTCTCTGGCTGTCCCTCCCTCCCTTTCACTCTCCCTCCACCCCTTCTTTCTTTCCTCTGTTGGCTGATTTCACAAGCTGACCCCCCTCCCTTCTCAGGGTGGAAGTCACGCCATCAGTACAGTTTTCCATCACAAAAGACTTTCTTCTACCTATCATCAAAAAAGCCAGAAGCTACTTCCACTAGCACAGAGAGTGGGGAGGGGGCGGTGGTGAAACAAGCAGATGTGCCAGAGATCATTTCTCACACAAACCAGTCAGGTCATAAGATTTCTGAAGTCTCTCTGTTCGTTCCACAGAGGTGTATGAAAGCGAGATGAACCAAACCGAGTTCCTCTTTTCACTCCAAATATATTTCACATGTTTTTCCGTCTGAATCGATAGAGGAGGTCGGGCTTCAGCTTTTCCTTTTTTTCTTTGGACTTGTTCAGAAAACGCACTCATAAAAATGCACATTAGGAAAATTACCCTCCCTTCACATGTTCAGGTCATCAACTGACTAATATATAGCTTTATTCTTTTATTTTTTTAAATCACGCTTTCTGCAGATATGTCATGATACGCCTTGGCCTGCATTCTTGCCCTTCACAGTGATATTTATGTGGTTTTAAGGTTGCTTAAGCACGTTTTCTCTAGCAGTTATTTTCCCCAATGCTGGTGGTTGAGTTTTATGAGAAATATCTGTTATACTTAGTATATACTTAGTTGTACTTACTTACTTACTTGTATATACTTAGTTTATTTTGAGTCTGATTGATTCATAAGACTCATGTACTTTCTTTCTTTCCTGCTCTGGTGTGACGCGCTGGCACATGACAGCTTTATGGGCGGCCGTTTGTGGCGCTTTGTCACTTCACCCTGGAGACCGGTTGCCATGTAAGGTGGCAAGTTTATGCATGAGTGCTAGTGATGGAGAGGCGACGGAAAGAAAATGTTATCTTTCTGCCTATAGTGTATTTGTGTTGTTGTGAGAGAGGGGAGGGGGTGCTTTCATCTTCAGTCTTGTGCATATAACTTTAATTATAAAGTATTAAGTAGTGTAATATGGAAATGGTTAGGAATAATGATGTGTCAGGGAATTAGGCAATCTGATAGCACAGCTAAATTTGCACACATTTATCTGGTCAGGATTGGATGATGAGTCTGGGTCTTATCAGATTGAATTTAAGCAGTGATATCCGGGATTTTCTTGGGAATTATGCATTTTGGTGCAACCTCATTAAAGCCACGCTCAGACCTTATTACTTACTAATGAAAGAGCCCGACCCAGAATGAGAGGCGTAATACAATTGAGTCAGCATCAAGCTCGTGGCATTTCCGAGGACACACTGGTTCAAATGTTAGTGCAGTAAGTGCAGTGACCCATTTCTTGTGGTTTATTTATATATTCATTTATTGCTTTTGTGCTGGAACTGTTTAAACACAGAGCCACAGTGCTCTAAGTGGATTAGCTAAAGCCAAATCCCTGTGGTCTTCAGTTTCTTTAAAAAAAAAAAATAGAAGTCTTAGAAAGGAGCTGCTTTGTTTACCTTCTGTCTACTGATGGGTTCCTTTTCTTAATATTTAAATCCACAGTTGGCATGTTGAAAATAAGGAATGAGAATTTTTGCATGTGAAAACGAGTTGGTATTTTTGACTTTAATTGACTTTGGTGTGTCACCAGTTGGTTGTCAACATTAGCAGGTTTAAAACTGTGTACTCATTCACTACTGAACAAAATACATTTTAAAAACACGCTAGCATTATTTAGAAATATGAAAAACTAATGAATACCTGTAGTTTTATATTAATTGAGAAGAGTCCAATCCTCCTGGCAGTCTGTTTGCTTATATGTTTATTTATTTATTTATTTGGTGGTAATATTGTATTTTATGAGCAATTTAATGCGTTTCTATGTGTTGCCTTGTTCAATCTTTTATCCACACAGTAGTGACATGCTGAAAGCACGTCTGGGTTAGTCGAGGTCACCTATTGTGGATGATAATGAAGTTAGTAGAGTTTTTAGTGTGAGGCAGATGGCGGGTAATGACTGTTTATTTGACATAACACTTTAATTAGAGTAACCACCACAATACGCTGCGTGTCTTGAATAATGGAGATTCATTTAAAAGGTCATTCTTAGTTCAAGTGTATTTGAATGGTTTTGCAAGCGCCTGAGTATAACAGAAAAAAAAATTTAGAAACCAGGAGGAGCCTGCTTGTGCCACAGTTGTTGAATTTAAATGTGTAAGTCTGACACTCTTTAAATAAACTTGTGTTTATTCTTATTGTTAGGCAAAAATGCTATACACAGGCAGACATTGCTTCAATTTTGTTCTTGAAGTGGGGTGAATGTGGGTGGGTGGATAGATGTGTGTGTGTGTGTGTGTGTTGACGAAATACTTTTGAGGTGACTGAGCTCTTGGAACAGGTAGTACGGTAGAAATTAGTGCTGGGTGATGTGATGACTTAAATATTATATCACAATATTTTCAGGCTTTATCATGTCAACAATATTTATCATGACAGTAGTTTGCACAAAAAATAAAATAAAAAAGCCGCACACGCAAATATTTTGTTGGGCCGCCTTTAGCTTTGATTACAGCATGTATCCGTCATGGCATTGTTTCATCAACCTGAGACAATGCCACAACATTTTATTGTAGTTACATTTCTTACATTCAGGTCATCAGTTGAGTTCATTTTACTGCCATATAACGTTGCTGAGACTCAACCTGACCAATTGAAGCAGCCCCACTATGCATTATGGGTACATCTCTTCATTTGCTTCCCTTCTTACCTTGTCCATTGCTCTTGAATAGGGTAACTCTAGACCCATCAGATCACAACCTTTTTTTTTTTTTTTTTTTTTTTTCCTGCATTAGAGTCTGATCTTTATGATTCTCATGGTTAACCAAAACATCATCCCCATTAACCGCTTTTTGCTTCCCTTCCATATTTGTTATTTCGTAGTCTGTAACATGAGCAAATAAAGAGAAATCAAGTGCAACAATCACTTCTTCCATTCCTCTTCTAGTCTGCTCTTTTACCCAGCATCCTTTAGGTAGGCCTCTGCACATGGTCACCACATGATAGCTTCATTACCCGTCAATCTGTGAGATTTACTTTACAAGTCTATCTGGCACACTGGACTTTAAATTTGACATTTTTCAGGATTTCGATGATGCCATAAGGCGTGTTGTTCTCTGGCCTACGTACCCGAGTTTATCAGTGACTGAGCTTTCCGTGTGCTTGTGTGTGTATGGTAGTTGTTTGGTATATTAGGCTGAGCCTGTGTGGCTGTTTATCCTGGGAGGTTGAAAGGTGTTGCATAATGATGAGTCCATGTTTCGAGCAATTTTTAATAAGGCTTAATCCAGATTTAGATTAAAGAAAAATCTGCGTGCACGTTGAAAATCCTGCCTCTTCAGCGAGGCCAGTATTTACTCGTCAAACAGATTATAATCACAAAAGACAAATTAGTTTTGTCTTTTGTGGACATTTCAGACTTCAACACTAATGCACAGGAAGCGTCAGGGCCAACTCTGACTGCGGAAATCGATAATTTGGAGCGGTAGAAAGATTTCAGATTACGTAATGAAATAAAAGTTTATTTTGTCATCTTCTAGCTGATGATGGGGGATCCAGCCGGTGTCTGAGCACACAGCGGAAAGCCTTTGTTTGGTGGGGGGGATAATGTGCTTAGTGGGCCTGCTTCAGACAAAAGAAGGTCATGTGCACTTTGTGGTTAAAAAGGAACAAGTGGTTTTGCGTAATTTGTTGTGAGGAAAAATGTAAAAGTAAATGTAGAGAATTTTAAACAGCAAAATGGTGGCCTGTTGACATTACAATGAATTTTGGAGTTTTCGAAATTTCATTTCGGAGTATTTTGAGTAGTTGGGTCCGTGCTTGGTTGTGGGTTCTGTAAGAATTTGCATTTGTGCTGGACTTCAGGAACAGTTTATATTTGTTCAACTTACTCAGACTCTGACTCACGCAGTGCTCCGACTTCGCCTGTTTGTGTTTAGTGTGAGTTTTAAAATTTTTTCAACTTAGGCTGATTTATCACCCATTCTCTAAAGCCTCCTGGTTTGTTTGTGCGTGTGTGTGTGTGTGTGTGTGTGTGTGTGTGTGTGTGTGTGTGTGTGTGTGTGTGTGTGTGTGTG
>JBCNYH010000014.1:11600662-11619755 GCA_039654325.1 Tandanus tandanus
TATTAGCATGTTATGCTATTGTTTTACAGCTATTATGCATATAATAGCTTGAAATTAGAGCAATGTCTGTCTGTATCAGTCCACAGGAGTGAAGTAACAGCCCTTGGGAGGTGCCTCTGCAGTTAGGTCTGGGTGACCATGCATGTTGGCGCGATAAACAGTTAAACACATATTTATCGTTCAGTTCCTGTGGGAATTGATCATGTTAAAGTCCCTTGGCAGTTTCCAACGCATGGCTGGGTTGTGGAGGGCAGTGGTGTGCATGTGGGTGTGTTGTGTGGAGGGACACATTAAGCGGATGTTTTTTTATGACTGGCTGCCCCACTCAGGATTTGAAACAACAACATGGCCTTATAAATTATTCAACTTGTATAGGAAGCGTTTGACAAAACACATGCTGCAACTGAATATTCCAACGCTGGACCTAAGTGCATCTGCAGTTCGTCTACATATTTGTGTACATGTCAGTGACACAAGCTCAGAAACCCAAACCGTGCTGGGTAGCAGCTCAGGAAGTCAGGGAAAGAGAGGCATTGCAACCTTTGCAGTCTCTGTCAACAGATGTTTCGTTCTCGCGCAGTGGCTCGTGAGTTACGCTCCTGTAGCTTAGCCACAACTAAGCTCACTCTTCCCATGCAGGAGAGAATGCTAACCCAGAAATATCATATTGCATCCAATGAGAACCGTTTGACACCACAAGGGAAGCAGCTTTCAGTTAAACTGCGGTACTTGATTGCCTGTGTGCCTCTGGAGATGTGCCACCTTACAGCCAAGTAGCAAGAAACATGAACTGACAGACACGCGGTGGAGTACACCTGAGCCCAGCACAGCCACACTGATTTGCCTCAACCTCCACCTCAAGCTTGTGTGTATACATACATGTGCATCAGGAACAGTGATGGAAGGAAATATTTCTTTCCGTGTGTTGTTTTTTGAAACCTATAAAAATATTTACCTTTTCCCTGGAGTAAACAGAATTTACCTTCAACGCTGTGTTTGCTTCGCTAATGTTTGAAAGTCTGACAAGTATAATATACGATGTTGCTGAAGTTGTTTATCATTTTATTTGCTGGACGAGCCTTGTTTATGGCTTCCTGTGCGCTGAGTAAAACTGCTGAATTTAGATTTGGTGAAGTGCATGAATCATGTGTTCTGTATGCTAGGCCTTTTTAAATGAGTTCTTTACATTCATACATGTTAGTGTGATAGCATGGGTGCATACACTCATTCATGAGGATATGGGGATTCACACAGAGTTTTCAAAAATTTAGTAAAGTACAAATTGTTATAAATGGTGTCCACTCTGTACAAGAAGAGAAGGAAGAGACTCTCAAGCCACGTTACACCTCTCTCATTCGATTAAACAGTCAGCCAGTCATGTTGCACCAGCGCAGTGCAAAAATCATGCAAATAAAGGTCAAGAAGTTCAGTTCATGTTCACATCAGAATGAGGAAAATGTGATCTTGGTGAGTTTGACTCTGGTGTGGTTGTTGGTGCCAGATCTGCTACTTCGAGCATTTTAGAATTTGCCTTCCATAGAACAGGGGTGATAAAATTACGGATAAATGCGGCATTCTGGTTTTCAGGTCCCGGATGAATCCGGAATTTCGGTTTTAAGGTCCCTGATTAATCTGGAATTTTGATTTTTGGTTCTTAAGCAAGTTAAAATATAGTACTTTGTTTTCTTGATGGTGGCCGTGGTCATCTTCTTGTTCTTCTAGTTCTTCTTCTTTGTTGTTTTATGGCGGTTGGCAAATGGCTATTTAGTGCTTTACCACCTAGTATTGGTATGGAGTGTGGATCATAATGGCTATTTCCACCCAATCTCGGAGGTTAAAAAAACAACACACCTTATATTCTGTTAATCACATGAGGTAGTCTTAAGATACTGCCTTTGATATTCAGCTTTTAAATCCTTTTTGTCGAATGTCTCTCAAAACTAAAAATGAAGACATGGGATCCGTGTTGGCAAGTTGCCGCAGAGAACCGTCAGCACCGCAGCCTTCTGCAGCTACTCGGGTTAATTCTAACATGTTTGATTTTTCCGCCGCATTTCTACGGAAACACTGAAAACATGTCATTTCCATGTGACAACCTGACACCACTGCCAGCATTGAATGACCACCATGAACATGGACAAGCACCGGTGGTACCATACGACGCTCATGGTAATAAATAATTTTTTTCCCCACGATATATAAAGCTGCGAATCTTTACCTCAGCTATTGTTGCAGAATCATGCCTTCAAAGGGAGGAGGATGAGAAGGGGGAAAAAAACAGTTTTCTGCATCTACATGGCGGGGTGTTCCTCCTCGAGGTACCGCGGGTATCCATGTGAAAGTTGAGTCAGTGAGAAAGTGGTATGGGGGTTCTCAGTGAAAAACAAGAAATATCTACAATAGTATGTAGCTGGAAATGTTTTATTTATGAAAGAAACTAGGGGAGAATGGCCATATTGTTTAACAGGAACCACTGTTTACAGCCGTGACGAGCAGAAAAGCATCAGGCACAAAAGGCCAAAGGTGAATAAACAGCAGAAGATTCAGATCAGACCAGTGGTTCTTATAGCAGAGGTGATCAATCCCAAATAGCTCTTGCTTTTCTACACACATGTGCTAAGTAGGGGAAAAAATAATGGCAGGTGTACCCTTCTTTGTGTCCCGAATGAGAAGCTCCTACGATTGGCCCAGTGAGTGTGATGGCTATACAGCTTGCTGGTACTGTGCTACTGAAGTGTTCTGGCATGGAGAGGTTATGTAAAATGTTTTCCATCTAATACAGTGTTGGTAGTCCAAAATCATTTGTATCCCCACTGTTGTTTCTTCATGATACTGGGTTGATATTTAAAAGTGTTGAAGGTTGGTGCTGCTTTACGCCTGAAGAGAAGAATGTGTCTTTATGAGGACAAATCAGAAAGTTATCAATCTGAGCTTGATTTTTTTAAAGGAGAGTATTTTCTGTAATACAACCTCCATGTTGACCATATAGAACTATTTCGTGAAGTGTACTCGCTTCCATTTGTAATGTCTCATGTTTCTGTGTATGTCTATCTGTCTAGATAGATAGATAGATGCATGTGCATATATCATCTGCATTTTATGTTAATTCTACTGTCCTTCTGTTTCTCCTCAGGTAAATCTGAGAGACCTTCATTTTCTGCTTATGGTAGAGAACCGGGTGTTTCTGGATGTCAGGTAAAAACCTCACTCTCAGATTGATCATGTTTATCTGTTGTCTTGTATCCTGTTTACAGATTCTTAAGGCAATGATGCAGAACATGTGACCACATGACTCATAGTATCAGCCTTAGATTGAGGTTTTTTTTGTCTGTTACAGACTTGTTGGATGTCTGTACTTCTGTTTTTATTATTTCTGCTTTTAATAAATACACTTTTGAACATGGATATGTGTGCTGTCAGTAAAACCCACTGATCAACAATGATTTGGATCACAGCGCCCTATTCTCAGCTCACAGTCCAGCTTATGATCACAAATATGTGACCCTCCGACACCAAAGCAGTTACATGGGCCAATGCTTCAAAAAGATTTTGTGTTTATGTGAAAGAGAATTAAATAAGCTATACTTATTACTGTAGACGAATGAGGTTTGAAGTTTAAGGTTTATGGAAAAATGTTAATGTAATAAATTAATAATAAATAATAAATTACATGATTTAATGTAAAATAAATTAAAAATATTTTTTTTTCTCATAGCCAGTTCCGACCAGTCAAGTTTTTGACATCCCTTGGAGGGTACTTACTACAATTTTGTACACGTGAGCTCATAGATTCCGATGACTGTCTGGTGATCACTGTAAGTGACAGGGAGGTGAGCGTATGCTATCCCTTCCTCTCATGAGAACTCAGCCAATTAGCTCGCATGGACTCCCGGCAACAGATGGCTGCGTGCATCAACCTGGATTCGAACTTGCAGTGTCCGGGATGATGAAAGTTTCATGAAAATATTTTCATCTTATCATAGCCTGTTTCAAACATGTGAAAGTGAAGTACATCTAAATAAATGTGCTTGATTGGATCAGATTCATCCTCTAAACTGGACTCGCCACCATCAAACTCTAAACTCACACCTTTTTGATGATCTTTTCATGATTGTGAGATATACTCACCAAGTAATTCAGATAAATTCTTCTGACGACTCTGCAGCCTTTAAATTGAGCAATCTCGCAGCCTACCTCCATGAAAAGGAAGCTTCTGTGAGCACCTCCAGGGGAGGCGGAGAAGTTTGTTTACACTGAAAGAATCTAAAAAAGGCATTTTTATTGATTTAGTGTGGGAATTATGTACTTTTACATCAAATGATTGGATAGCAGGAATTCCTTGCTAAGTATTGGTACTAGGTATAGCAGAGGAGTCTCACAGCAACGTGCAGTGTAGACTACTGATTTCTGTGTCATTTTTGGGAAAATTGGTCATGCATTCCCTCAATAAATACAGGTTTTGATGCATGTAATTTTTTTTTTTTAAGCCAAACAGTCAAGTCAAAACGTATTTTTAAGCTAAAATCATGCATTAATTTACATATCTCAAAATATGCTCCTGTGACTTTTATTTTTATTTTTTTATATTTAATTTATTCCACAAGGGAAACTTTAACTTCTGCATTTAACCCATCCAAAGTGAGCACACACACACAAACAGTAAGCACACACGCTCTGAGCAGCCAGGAGAGCAGTTGGGGTTAGGTGCCTTACTCAAGGGCACTTTAGCCATGAAGGTGGAGGAAGGGTAGGTGCAGCTCACTCCCCCCGCCGCCACACGTTTTTCCTGCCGGTTCGGGAATCGAACCAGCGACCCAAGTCCACTTCTCTAACCATTAGGCCACGGCTGCCCCCGGCTTACATCTGTTTTGATGATGGAGGGTCACATGTTTGAATGGTATCATACATAAAGACAACAGTCACTGCTGCATGCATGAGCTTGTGTCATTACTGAAATTATTATTCGTTACAATGGCACAATGTAGCAGATATGACCATTCTGCCCTACAGTTTGGGAGGGGGAAGATACAGGGTGCTTGGCCATGCGTCTGTGATTTCAGACCTTCAATTTACGGCCATGCTTGTGATAAGATTAAAGATTAAAGGTTAGGTAAATGCAGTCACTTTATACAGCTGGCTGTCAGGCTCACTGGAGATAGAGGGGGCAGTGTTTTCCCCAGCAGGTCTGCGGTGGGCTGGAGATGAGAAGAAGCTGCTAGTGTGAGAGTAAGTGATTACAGGGTGTGTAAACAGGAGTGAGGGAGAAAGAGAAGGAGAGTACTGCTGCCCTGGTTCAGGAGCCGGAACATGACTTTCAGCACCTCCATTAATGCAGGGTCACTGAGCCAAGGCCATCTCTGGGCTCACAACTGCACAGATGTTCTAAACAAAGGCAGGATTATGTGTGAGAGTGCTCTCTCTCTCTCTCTCTCTCTCTTACTCTCTCTTTTTTTCTCGCTCTTACTCTCTCTCTCTCCCCCTACTCTCCCACTCTTTCACCACTTTTTCTCATGGCATCACTTCTTTCTGTTTGTGTGTGCCGTTTCTTTTTTCCACGTAACACTTTGACACCAACTAATCCCTATGCAGTATGTTAGCATCGATTCTGCTCAACGCTAAAGCTAAAATGCAGAGCTTATTTTATCACTATATGTAAAGGCTCACTGTAGCTGGTGGCATCAAACCTAATGACCCTTCCCTAACCTTCACCCAGTCTTTATGCTAGTAACTAAAGAGCCACACGCGCATGCTTTTAAATGCTAGCCATGCAGCATGCGGTTACAGGCGAGTGAATGGCGCTAGTCAGAGCGAGGGAAAACACTGCGGGCTCTCCAGAGCTGTTGCTCCATTCATAAAAGAGCTTTTTTGAAAGAGAATGCCAGTTCAGACATTTTGGTGTGGGAACTAGGGAATTTATGCTGGCCTGCAGCTGCACAGATCAGAGCTTGGCGCACACACAGTTTGTCTAGTCGCTGAAGAAAAACAGGAAGGCCAAAAAAGCTGTTTGGTTCCTGAGAGAATGTGGGAAGAATGTAGGGCTGCAAAACTGCTCTATTAATAATGTAACATCCCATGAGACTATCAATAAGTCATCCACCTCATGTAATGTAAATACAGGTGAAGATGCACCGATTATCAGGTGCGTAATGTAGATGGCTGTGTAAAACATAGACATAAATAAGGAGTTTAGCTTTGCAAGTACTATTTTTGTCCTTTGCCAGCAATAGTAATGACCTAAATGCAACAGCAATTGCTTGAGTGTTTGACAGAGGGGCAATCAGTTCCAGGATTTTCCCCAAAACTAAACAGCCAATTGTTTATGCGGTTTGTCATCATGAGCAGGCTCTGTGCTTCACACAGCGAGGTGTTATTGCATCATTTCAGCATGATATAGATCACTTTGTGCATAATGAGTCACATATTCAAACTGTTTGAGCCAGCTGAGCCCCTGTATTTCTCCAGGAAGAGCAGTATTTGCAGTTTGTACCTCTAACCAGGTTTTCCTTCATAGATCTCCATGTTAATGGCCTTTAAGTTAATATCTGAAGTCAGTAAAATATTATGTTTCAAATTGCATGTCCTTACCTGTCCATCGGTGTAAAATATTTATCTAAGTTTAAAACTGCAGAGATAATTGACATAATCTGTACGACTTCCAGCTGAACGCTGCAGCAGGTGTGCACTCGGGATGATGGAGCACAGGTTGAACACCATCATTTTCTTCTGATTATCGCCTCTGTGCTTTATTCGTTTCTGAGTTAGAGCTTTGCGGTGGACAGTCAGATGACAGTTGTGTTGTTTTGAACTGCAGTGAGTTAAAACCTTGATCTAGGAAAAAAAAAAGAAGAAATGGTAAGATGATGCGCGAGCAGAAGTGCACCTGATTGAGTGGGAGTGTTAGCAGGGATGCGGTTGCTGTAGCTGGTTGCCGACGCCGAAGGTAAGCGTTGGGTTGGTCTCCCGTGAGGAGGATTAGACTGATTAATGCTGCAGGTTGCAGTTGACAGATGACTGCCATTATCCCCACAAATCTGCCTGACATTTCATAGAAGAGGGCACTTATTCAGAGGGGTGGAGGTGTGTAGAGAAACTGTACGAGTTTACAGATTACATATATTCACTTATTCACTAATTAGTACAATTAGTAATGCAGCATCACTTTTTAATGACTTAAAGGCCATTTCTGTCCCTTTTGTGCTCAAAATATTATTCTATAATCAATGCACATGTATTCATGCACCTGTAATTCAACTTTATTGAGTCTTTAGCCATAAATAGGATTCGTGTCATTTTAAATCTACAGACTGGGAAGGAATCCATTCTTTTCTTTGATTATGCCTCTACTGGTCTTTCATCATAATGCAGCAGTCTTTTGCCTGTCTTGTGGCCAAAAACGACAAACTGCTAATATTGCTGTGAGGATTTATTATCATTGAACAAAGGCAGCACTAGTCAGTCTGTTGTACCATGTCAATGTCAGTGTGCCAGGCGCCATGACAGCTTGTCACTTCGGAGAGCCTCTTTCTCCACTCTTATTTCTCCTGCAGTTAAGGAGAGGCTGCCCTGATTCTCACACGACTTGATGGGCTTCAATTTAATCTGCTAAAATCAAGAATCTGGCTATTCTTGGGCACAGGCACAGTGATCCTGCACCGTGGCCCCAGTGGCATTTGATTATGACTTCTATCTGACTTTGATTTGAAATCCGTAGCTAAATACCCTGTGTAGCATTCCGTGTGTTAATTACAGAGGTATTTTATTTGGTCTGTACTGTGCACTGAACTTTTGGTTGGAAATACCAATAATAAATAATTCAACAATGCATAAAACAAAAAAAGATTTGATCAATTGATTTACATGAAGAAATGTTGCACTGTGACCTACATGCTGTTTATGAAGATCATTTTGTATTATATCTGTGCATACATACAGTATATATTCTATATCTTCATAAATAAAATAAATTGAATTTTTTTCTCAATGTGTCTATACCTTTTTTCCCAATTCAATAATACGGTTTGATTACATTTCCATTTTTTTTTTAAAGAGTTGTGATGGTGCCGTATACCTGTCCTTTGATATGCAGTCTTTTTCCTTATTCTTAAATCTTCCAAACCATTAAGCTAATTGGGCCATGGTTGTAATTGGCCTCTTAACCCAGTTTGCTGGGGGCAGACTGCTCAAGTGGATATCACTTTAAGATGCGACACGCTTCAGGAGGACCAAAGAAGGAGTGTGCACTAATCTCCTGTTTATCAGACTCTGGGTTAGAGCTACTGTGCCGTCTCTCGCTTGCATAATTGGCTCTCAGGCTGTGGGTTAGTGGCTCTGTCTGTCAGATCTGTGGGTTCTGTAACAGCCGCTTTGTTGAATTAAGCCTGTGTGTGTTTCAGAGGACACGACAGCTTCTGAGAGCGCGCACACACACACACACACACACACACACACCTCTCCTAACTCCGCTTCCTGTCTTCCTCTCTTGTTGTCTCTCTCTCTCTCTCTCTCTCTACCCCCTGATCTCATGTCCTCGGCTGTGTGAGGATGTGCCCCAGGGCCCTGATCACACCTGATCAATAACAGTTCACTGCCAGCAGGAGCAAAGGCAATCGCTAGGTCAGACTGATTGGATCGATTTCTCCTTGGACTTCACCTGCTGACATGGCCACATCAGTCAGAGTGCTTCAAAAATAATTTAATATAAAGATTTAGGCATTGCTTAAAAGCGGAGCTCTGAAAAAAATTTACTTCTCCTGATACAAGGTTTCAATATGAATTCATTTTGATGACGCTATCGTCATGTAACCGTCACGTTATTGCCCCCTTGCCAAAGGTTTGATATTGTCTGAAAGTGTTACGCTACTGAGATAAGATTTCTATAATGGAAACCCAATATCACCACAGGCAATAGATAGCGAGATGCTATTCACTTCCATAAGCACACGCCAGAAACGTCATCTACTTCCTCAATGCGATTGGGTTAAAAGCCTTTCTATTCAAATGATTAATGCGTTGTGTGGCAGTAATAGTTTATTTTACCAGCTAAAAAAAAAGATACCTATTACATATGGCACATAGAAGTCTGTTTACACTATTAAAAAAGTGACTTTTATTTTATATAAAAAATGTATTTTTTTCCTTGCCTTGAAACAAATGACAGTTTGGAGGTCAAGATAGAGTAGAAGAAGTTACCATCACTCAGACATTCATTCCCATTACAACAGTTCTATACCGGCATTCGAAATATCACCACAGGGTTCCCACGTATACACGGACACCATGTTCACAACACAAAAAAACAGATCGATGCTACACCAATTTCTCTTTAGTATTGAGAAAATCTCAAAGTCAAACATGGTTTCCAGTTGTAATTGGGGGAAAAAATAAATTGGTTTTGCTTCATTGTATGTGCAATCCCCTGAACTGTAATTTCTGTAGTAAGAGAATATTGTGCTCTAGAATATTTTTTCATGTTTTGAATAAAATGATGTTTAGGGATTGTTTTACTTATTTTGTTGAATGTCCCAGTGTTTCCTTTGTTCCCCAGCAATCCGCTCTGCGCTCAGATATGGGGATCGCAAGCCCAGGACCTGTGACCACAGCCGGAAAGTCACCAGCTCCTTTTTACTCCTTCACAGGCTCCAATCCACGGAGACGCTCCCTCCAGGACTCCTCTACTCTGGGTTTGTATCTGCCTCCTCCTCTTAGGATGTTGGTTTGCTATGTGCTTGTGGTGCCATTGGAAAAGGTGGTCACTGGCAGTAACGGTTGTTGGATTGAAATAATCAAATTCTTAAGAGCCTTTGATTGAATAATTACTGCAGTGATTAATATATTTCACCTGGCAACAGATCCTTCAACCCTAACTGATGCAGTGAGTAGCTTCTTTTTTCTTTATCCAATTTTTTAAATTCCAGGAATGTCTGAAGATGGAATTCCAGGAATGTCTGTTTATGGAAAAGAGGTTTTAAAAATGTCAAATTATTGGCCTGCACCAAGCAAAGAAATCATGGAAATTGCTGAAATTATTGGAATTAGCTGACCTGGAAGGAGGGTGGTGAATGGTCAACTTTGGGGAAGAAATATATGGTCTTAATTAATTTTTTTAAATTAATTTTTTTTACAAGACTGTGATCTGAGATCACTTAAATACTTGGAGTCAAATTTTAAAAATCAACATTTGAACTCACGGCTGTGTTTAATAGTAAAAGGAAGAGCATTTACACGCGAATAATGGGATGACAACTCAGAGTTTGGACTAAACAGCTGTGTGGCCATAAAAAAACCTGTTTCCAATTTTTTTTGTGAGAACAATCAGAATGAAAGGCTTCAGTTTGTTAGAGAGCATAAACACCAGACTCTGGAGCAAGCATAAAAGGTCATGTTATCTGATGAGTCCAGGTTTACCCTATTCCAGGTTGTGGGCGTGTCATTTTACAAAGGAAAATTCATGAAGCCATGTACCCATCATGCATAGTGGCCACTGGACAAGTCTCTGGAGGCAGTGTTATGATGTGGTGTTGTTTTGTGGTCAAATCGAAGTTCGGCAACATTATATGGTTATAAAATGAAGTGAGCTGATGACCTGAATGTACTGAATGAGCAGGTTATCCCATTACTGGACTTTTTCCTTCCTGATCGTGGAGAAATATTCTAGAATGACAATGTCAGGATTCATCATGCTCACATAGTGAAAGAGTGGCTTAGGGAGCATGAGGAATCTTTTTCACACATGAACTGGCACCACAGAGTCCTGACCTTAACTCTGACTTTGACTCTCCAATAATCGGTATAAGATCTCTCAGTAGGCTGATTGGTGGTTCCCTAGGTGTGAGAGTGAATGGTTGTATGTGTGTTGGCCCTGCAATAGACCGGCGAGCTGTTCAGGGTGTACCCTGCCTTCGACCAGAGTCGGTTGAGATGGGCACCAGTCTCCCCATGACCCTAAGTAGAATTAAGTAGCTTAGAAAATGAATGAATGAATGAGCTGTGTTTTGTCCCAGAGCAGGCTGCTTTGCACCTCTAAGGATATACAAGGATGCATACAAGTGTTAGTTTCAGCTGATGTGACACATTCTGTGCAAGTGCAGTTCCTCCTGCAGGCAACAGAGGGCTCTAAAAATGACCCACTGTTCCTTTAATGCAACTATGTTTTTAACTAATTCATGTTTTGATGCTCACGGTGCTTTTAGTTTTATTGATAAAATATAATCATATCTATCAAATGTATCATGTTGCAGCTTTACTGTCTTTCACAATGTTTCTTCAAATGTTCTTACTGTTGTTTAATCTCCTTTCAGATCCTCTACAGGCAAAAAAAGTACGCAAGGTTCCCCCTGGCCTGCCATCGTCAGTGAGTAGAGCTTTATTTTAACCGGTCTGCTTTTACAAACACACATATACATACAGTCACAGAGTCGCAGACATGCTCAATAAAAGCTGGTCATGTCTCAGCCCTTCGATGTACTTTGTTTTTTGTCTTTTCAAAGTCATCTCCTACGTCGGTGGTAGCGCTGAGTGCTCTCTCTCCCTCTCTCTCTCTCTCTCTCTCTCTCTCTCTCTATACAAGCTAATCCTGTTGTATTTTTTTTATTTATGTATGGTACTAATATGAGGCACTACTAAGCTAAATGTTGAATTTCACTGTGAATATTCATTTGATAGAAATATTCACCTTATGTTCAGTGAGAATTTGGTGGAATGTAAATACCAGTTAATACAATTCTTGGGATGAGGGCTAATGTTAGAAATATTTGAAAGGTGAAATTTTGTAATGATTAGTTCATTTCTAGGCGGCATCGCCTCACAGCAAGAAGGCCCTGGGTTCGAGGGCTTTTCTAGATGGAGTTTAGGTTCTTTCCGTTTCCTCCGGGTACTCCGGTTTCCTCCCACAGTCCAAAGACATGCACATTAGGCCAACTGTTCCAAATTGCCTCTAGGTGAGAGTATGGCTGGTTGTCTGTGGGTTGCCCTGCAATGGATTGGTGAGCTGTTCAGGGTGTACCCCACTTTTGCCCATTGTCGGCATGAGACGGGAAAACAAAGTGCTGGGGATTCATTCATTCATTCATTCATTCTTTTTCTAAGCCGCTTAATCCTAATTAGGGTGCGGGGAGGCTGGCGCCCATCTCAGCCGACTCTGGGCGAAGGAGGGGTACAGCTTGGACAGCTCGCCAGGCCATCGCAGGGCTAACACACATACAACCATTCACGCTCACTCTCACACCTTGGGGGAATTTGGAACAGCCAATCAGCCTACTGTGGATGTTTTTGGACTGTTGGGAGAAACCAGAGTACCCAGAGGAAACCCACGCAAGCATGGAGTGAACATGCAAACCCCACACAGAAACGCCCCGACCCTGGGACCTCCATGCTGTGAGGCGGACGTGCTGACCACTGCTCCGCCGTGCTGCCCGCTGGGGATTTTTTATGAAACAACAAACTGACAAACCCCACGGGCGCCAGACTGAAAGGGTGTGACGCACAGGATTGTGGGATATCTTAGTCAGTGACTATGAATCCACACTTTTAAAAATTTCGCTTGACCAGGTGTTCAACATGCAGTGTGGGTTTGTTTTTCCTTTTTTTTTTTACATCAGGTGTGGGATTCAGTCAGCCTCCTGGTGCCTCCTGAGAGGTCATTTAGTGTTCAGTTTCAGACACTCCCCTGTTCGGAGTGCTTGTTTCCTTTTCGTGAACGCTGCATTCTCCTTGTCCCTTGCGGCTACCAGGCTTCGGGAGACAGTTCAGGCCAGCCGTGCAGTCGCACCGTTCCAAACGTCTGCGAGATTTAGATTTGGGTCGACCTCCTAAAAGGCACATCTCGCCTTCCTGAAGAACCCTCTGACACCGTCCTCCACCGGGGTATTGAACGCAGCACCAGCCCTCTCCGCAGTCACGTGAGCGCACACACTTACTTCTGCTCGCGCCTGTCAGGGGAAATTAAATACCGGTTAATAAGTGAATAAATGATCGTTTTAACTGGTTACTTAACTGGTAAGTAATAAATAAACAAACAAACAAAACAAACAAACAAATCCATGTGTAATTGAATTGAACTATTAATGCGCGAGATTAGTGCTGCCTTCAAGATCTCCTCGAAAGTGTGTACAAACGCGTTTACAAGTGGTAGAGTACTATGCTGAGTGGTTTAAGTTGGGTTTTTTTTTTTTGTTTGTTTGTTTTAAAACGTTTCGTTTTGTATTTCTGAAAGAAAATAAAGCATTGTCATCCAAAATGATCACTCAAGGGTGGCACGGCGGCGTAGTGGTTAGCACGTCCGCCTCACGGTAAGAAGGTTGAAGGTTCGCTGAGGGCATTTCTGTGTTTGCATGGGTTCCTCCGAGTTCTCTGGTTTCCTCCCACAGTCCATAAACATTCACATTAGGCTAGCTGGCTGTTCCAAATTGCCCCTAGGTGTGAGTGTGAGTGTGAATGGTTGATTCCAGGAATTAATTGTCGGGGACTATATAACGAACTCGACTATATTGAAGCATTTCCGGACACTACGCCCCGGCGCTGTTGTGAGCTGGTGGTTCGCTGCTGACTTTTATTAAATTAAATTAAAAATATTGGATTTCCCCCCCCACTTTATTGTTATTTTAAAATATATTTTATTAAGACATTTTTTAATACATATTTTACTCTTACTCCATTTTGATTTTTTTTTATTGTTTCCTTAATAACTATTTTAATTTGTACTCTACTGTCCGTTTATAATGTGTGTATAATATCAATTACATTTATAGGACAGGCTAACATTTCCCAGCCGCTCGATTACTCTCCTCCCGTCTGTCAACAGCCCAAACGCAATGCATGATGGTATATATTACTTGGTTACTTACCATCGCTTGTACACTACTATTTGCTATGAATTATGGGATACAGTGACTGCACTACATAGCTCTCACTATACATTCGGACACCACTACAAAGTGGCAAACTTGTGTACTATATAGTGAATGTTGATTGATTTCAGACACATGGATTGTGTCATTTCATTTTATTTCCATGAGATAACCCTGTATTTCATGTTGATTTAATATACCTGGTAAATGATTGGGCCCCTTTAAAGTGTCCCTTTAAAGTGCCCCTTTAAAGTGCCTCTGCCACAATAACATACAAACTGCTGAAACTCTTCAGTTGTTTCTATTTGGAACTACAAGCAGTTATATACATTCAAATCAAACCAGACAAGAACTTTAATACATTATGAGAAGGTTTCATGTGTTTTACGAGTCTGATTTACATGTGTTTTACGAGTTCCTACCTTTTTCAGTGACTGTATCATCCGGCACCGGCTTCCTTTTACGACCTTGTCTCCTTTTTGTCTCCTTTTTGCATCCATTTCCCTGATGAAGACATAACCAATCAGTGCAAGTTCACCCTCTCCAGATGTGAGAGAGTTTAAAAACCAGTCATGTTATTGGTGAGTTTCTGTACCAACCCGCTGATTAGTGCATTCGGGGTTCTGCTGTCGCCGTCTGACGTTGTTAAGGATGCTGACGTTTACTGTAACCTTCTCTGACGGCATCACTGTCTGTCCAAAGTCAACAGACGAACATTAGTAGAACCATTTTTCATGCTTAATGTGTATTACTCTTGGAACAAGCTTTACGAGACTGGAGAGAAGTCAGAGTGAAGTGAAGGAAGGTCAGTGTTTAATCCGGTTCGTTTATGGGAATCTGACTCAGTAAAGTCACATTTAGTTTCTTTTATTCAATTCAGGCTCAAACTGGCATGCAGTGGAAATCAGTCAGGGAAACACTACTGTCATAAAACTATATATATATATATATATATATATTTTACTATTTTTAACTAAATGTCCACAATGTTGTAATAATTAATGGTTATTTATTTATTTATGTATTTATTTATTATTTATTCATTACTATTTTAACTAAATGTTCACAATGTTATAATAATTCATGGGTTTATTTATATATATTTAGGTATTTATTTATTTATGCATTTAGGTATTTATTTATTTATTATTTATTTGTTTATTTATTTATGTATTTATTTATTTATGTATTTAGGTATTTATTTATTTATGTATGTATTTATTTATGTATTTATGTATTTATTTATTTATTCATTCATGTATTTAGGTATTTATGTATGTATTTATTTATGTATTTAGGTATTTATTTATTTATTTATTTATTCATGTATTTGGGTATTTATTTATTTATTTATTTATTCATGTATTTAGGTATTTATTTATTTATTTATTTATTTATTCATGTATTTAGGTATTTATGTATGTATTTATTTATTTATTTATTCATTCATCCATTACTATTTTTAACTAAATGTCCACAATGTTGTAATAATTAATGGTTTTTTAAATTAATTAATTAATTAATTAATTAACATTTTTAAATAAATGTCAACCATGTTGTAATAATTAATGGTTTATTTATTTATTTAGATTAGTGTTATTATCTGTGAAATCTCTCTCTGATGGTTTTTGTTTTTTAAAGTTTAAAGGCAAACTTGTTGCTTCACTAGTATATAATATGGGACTTTTATAATAATTATTTATAACCTTATGTAAGACTGTATGATCTTAATGGGCAGCACGGTGGTGGAGTGGTTAGCACGTCCGCCTCGCAGCAAGAAGGTCCTGCGTTCGAGTTCCCGGCTTGGCGAGGGTGTTTCTGTGTGGAGTTTGCATGTTCTCTACATGCTTGTGTAGGTTTCCTCCAGCCACTCTGGTTTCCTCCCACAGTCCAAGGACATACACATTAGGCTAATTGGCTATTCCAAATTGCCCCAGGTGTGAGTGTGAATGGTTGTGTGTGTGTGTGTGTGTGTTGCAGTGCGTTGGACTGGCGAGCTGTTCAGGGTGTATCCAAAGTTAGACACCCAAAGTCACCGCAGCCCTAATTGTAGGTATAAGCCTTTCGGAAAATGAGTGAGTGAGTGTAAACTGTCCAGTTCAATATCATTAAAAGTGCACATTCACTAGTGAATATCTGATGTGTTTTATCTTTCATTACCAGTCCATTTTGGTTGAATATAAAGGTTTCCTAGTGAACCCACTCTAACCCACCGGCTTAGTATCTCTTATTCACCTGTTCTACAGCTTGTTTTGGTTCTGTGTCTGTTTACAGTAACAATAACAAGATCGTGTGACCAGAGGAAGGTCTTGTGCACATAATAACTTGGCATTACAACACCGATTCGTAGAAAGTGGAAAGGTCTGAGATCAAGTGTTCTGTTCTCTCACTCGCTTCAAGATGGAAATATTTACTAATACCATGACGCCCGGTGCAGGGGTCACTAACACTTGTGTACAAGAGTAAACAGATGGTTTCAGATGAGATCCATTTCATTTTGAAGAGATAAGACTGTATTTCATCTTTATTTAATATATCTGGGAAGTGAGTGGGCCGCTTTAACTTCAGCTGAATGTATTTCCTGAACAATAAAGAAAAGTCTCCACTAAATATTAAATCGGGGTCATAGCCTGATTTTAGACCTTTTTGAAAACATTTATTTAAATATATTTAATGCTAATTTCTCGTTATGAGGCTGAGGATGAGAAGGATGTGGATGAAGAGGATGAGAGGGATGTGGATGAAGAGGATGAGAAGGATGTGGATGAAGAGAATGAGAAGGATGAGGATGAAGAGGATGAGAAGGATGATGATGAAGAGGATGAGAAGGATGAGGATGAAGAGGATCAGAAGGATGATGATGAAGAGGATGAGAAAGATGTGGATGAAGAGGATGGGAAGGCTGATGATGAAGAGGATGAGGATGAAGAAGATAGGAAGGATGTGGATGAAGAGGATGAGGGGGCTGATGATGAAGAGGATGAGAAGGCTGAGAATGCAGAGGATGAGAAGGATGTAGATGAAGAGGATGAGAAAGAGGATGAGAGGGCTGAGGATGAAGATGAAAAAAAGGATGAAGAGGATGAGAAGGATGAGGATGAAGAGGATGGGAAGGATGAGGATGAAGAGGAGGAGAAGGCTGAGGATGGCTGAGGCTGAGGAGGATGAGAAGGATGTGGATGAAGAGGATAAGGATGAAGAGGATGAGAAGACTGAGGCCGAAGAGGACAAGAAGGCTGAGGATGAAGAGGATGAGAAGGATGAGGATGAACAGGATGAGAAAAATGATGCTGGGGAGGATAAGAAGGATATGGATGAAGAGATGAGGATGAAGAGGATGAGAGGACTGCGGCCGAAGAGGACAAGAAGGCTGAGGATGAAGAGGATGAGAAGGATGAGAATGAACAGGATGAGAAGAATGAGGCTGAGGAGGATAAGAAGGATGTGGATGAAGAGGATGAGAGGGCTGAGGACGAAGAGGATAAGAAGGCTGAGGATGAAGAGGATGAGAAGGATGAGAATGAAGAGGATGAGGATGAACAGGATGAGAAGAATGATGCTGAGGAGGATAAGAAGGATGTGGATGAAGAGGATGAGAAAGATGAGAATGAACAGGATGAGAAGAATGAGGCTGAGGAGGATGAGAAGGATGAGAATGAAAAGGATGAGGATGAACAGGATGAGAAGAATGATGCTGAGGAGGATAAGAAGGATGTGGATGAAGAGGATGAGAGGGCTGAGGATGAAGAGGATAAGAAGGCTGAGGACTAAGAGGATAAGAAGGCTGAGGATGAAGAGGATGCGGATGAACAGGATGAGAGGACTGAGGCTGAGGAGGACGAGAAGGATGTGGATGAAGAGGATGAGGAGGATGAGGTTGTGCTCTTACCGGCTCAGAGTCTGTGATAATCTCTTTGGATGAGCGAATCTCATTGGAGTCCAAACAGAGAACAGCTGAGGTGAGACACAGTGCAAAAACACCAAGTGTCCACATGTCGAGTTATTTGGGTTTTTCAGTGAAGCAACAAAAAGAAGAAGAAGAAATAAACCTCCCAGATGTGTTGAAGAAGTTGTGTGTCTTCTGCATCAGCCTGCACTGTGAACGCACCTCAGAAGCAGGATGGTTTATATAACAGACCTGGCATTAGAGCGGTAATTAAGGCCAATTACTACCCGTAAGCTGGAGATGAAAAGCTCTTTTACACGTTACACCTTCTGACAAAAGTGTGTGTCATCTAAACTCTCGGAGCTCTTTGAACGAGGTCCGTGTATTAACCGCATCAGTAGGGCCCGGATGGGAGCCGCTTTCCTGCACCGGAACAGGTGATTTACCTGCGCCCTCGGCTTGAGCCGGCTTCTTCACAGCCTTTTTAAACCGCCGGTTAATTACCAGAAGATTAGACTTTACTTATCTACAAGGGCTGATGATATTGTGCTCTTTAAATAACCCGAGCAGGTCACTGAACAACGTTTCAAGGGAAGATGAAACGCGTTTCCGTTCAAGGCCGTGTTTCCTGATCAAACTCGCATTAAATGTGGGATTTCCAGCCCGCAGTAGCCTCGGGAGAGCTGTAATTATCCCGCCTGTTCAAACAGGATGGCCGAGAGAGACGAGGCTTCAAAGACAGACAAGGCTTAACAGGAGCAGGAAGACAAGGCAGCCTCCCATTATTACTCTCATTTAAAAAAATTATATTTGCTTTGCAGTGTCCTGATAAAATATCAACCATGTGAAGGGTTTTGGCGTCTGTTCCCAAAGAGCTAATTGTGTGTGTGTGAGAGAGAGAGAGAGAGATTTGGAACCCGAGCACCACGCAGGTGATGGATGGATGTCGAAAATCTTTAAAGCCTGAGGCAAAAAAAACAGATAGTACATCACCAGACTCTCTCTCTCTCTCTCTCTGTGTGTGTGTGTGTGTGTGTGTGTGTGTGTGTGCGCGTGTGTGTGTGTGTGTGTATATGTATATATTTATTTATTTATCTTCACTTTATCTTTGTGTGTGTGTGTGTGTGTGTGAGGTTGAATATGATAGAAAAAATAAACCATGGCCAACAGAAGCCTTCAGGTCATTCACCTACTCAATAAAGACCAACAGACGCTGACAATTACTCTCGATGTGATGCAGTATGTGTGTGCGTGCATGTGCGCGCGCGAGTGTGTGTGTGTGTGTGTGTGTATATATGTGCATGCGCGCATGTGGTGGGGTCCTAATAAGATCTCTGAAATGAACAGAACACACATATAGGGT
>JBCNYH010000014.1:11619855-11641950 GCA_039654325.1 Tandanus tandanus
TCTCTCTCTCTCTCTCTCTCTCTCTCTCTCTCTCTCTCTCTCTCTCTCTCTCTCTCTCTCTCTCTCTCTCTCTGCGGGTGTGTGTGCGGCATGAGGGCTGCCGCTGTTTTGCTAATCAGGCCTGTTTTACTGAGTGTGGCTGCAGGAGCGAGGTGTGTGTAGGATGGCTGATTGATTTGTGGTTCTGCCATGCGACTCTGAGGCCTCCTCTGTCTCTGGGTCTCACGGGAGTCAGTCTTAGGGCCGTGAGCTGTCATGGCCCATCCCCACTGCTGCTCTTTTGATGTTTAATTAGTCATTATGTTGACTGAACAGGAGGACAGGCAGAGATTAATAGCAGCGAATTGGGCAAAGTTTCCATGGGCGATAATCCCACAGCAGAGCAGCGCCATTAGGATGCAGAGGAAGTGCAGAGCTCAGCTTGCCTCCGCCTGTGCCGCCCGCCTCATTAATATGCATCAATCACACAGTCAGCTGCTGATTGTGAGGAAGCCCGGCGCGTGGTGAAAGCCTCCATTAAGACGCTAGTAGCAGCAAACGGAGTTTTCTCAGAGCTGTTCCCTCCTAGAACAAAAGAAGGCCTTTGATAAGGGTGACATTGCAGTGGGATTTGCTTTTGGTAACTTTGGATAAATGCGTGCTGCACTATCGCTCCAGTGGTTAAAAAAAGTCAAGCATGGGACGTAAAGGCGGAGTTGTGGAGGATTTTTGTGGGTTTTTTTCCCCCGTCTGCAGAATTTGTGTTTGAATACCAGTTTACGTTGAACAGAGTGTGCGTGCAGGGTATTATGGGAAAACATGCAGCACTTTCTTGCTTATGCAAGTAGTGTGAATAAGAGAGGAAAACAGGAGGGGGACGAGAGATTGGTTGCCTTGCGGGGTACGTCTCTTTGTTGTGTAAATGGACGTTAGGCTTTTATTTGTCAGTGCTTAACACATGGGCGCAGGTGCACTTGTGTGACTCATAACTCAAAGCCGCCCAATTGAGAACGGGGCAAAGCAGTGACATGGCAGAGGATAAAATACAGCAGCACTCAGTACCTCAGTCTTTAACAGCGATAAGACACCAGCGCTTGGCGTGTTCTCACTTTCTCAAGAGTGTGTGAGTGACGGACGTGGGAGTTTGCTGGAGGCTAGGCGGCATACTGTGAAGGTGTTTGAGAGAAAGTCAGCGTGTCAGTGGTGGACAGTGGTGTGTGAGCAGCATGCATTTGAAGCATCCTCTGATGCATAAGGAATCTGGCTGTTTGAAGGCACTGGCGAGTATGCACACCTGCAGAGCCACGCAGCGTTGTCGAGGCAGCTGTGTGTGTGTGTGTGTGCGCACGCATGTGTGCGAGAGTGCAGTCTGCAGGGTACCTGTATGACGGGAATGCAGCTGCAGATGTCTGAGAAAGCTTTTGCTTGTGTAAGCACCAGGGCCCCACTAGAGGCCTGAATAGCTGCTTGATAAACAAAATGAACACAATGCATCCCATCATTAATCCCTCCGCAGGGAACACACTCTTATTTACCCCACCCCACCTACGCTACCACTTCCTACCTTACCTAAAAATACCTTAACTATTTACATTTTAGCCTCGTTCACATTTTTTAAGGGCTGGGGTGAACATGTGGAGTTTTTTTTAACGAATGTAAATATTTGTGGGAACATCCGCATTGTACTCGAGCGCCGAGGCAGATTTTAAGATGTACGGTTTCGGAAGAGGCTGAAGAAGCAGATTGAGAATTTACAAATGTTTATTAACCGTGTCTATCTTGTGTACAGGATTTTTTTTCTTTTTTTTTTTTTGCTGGATATAGAGGAGACGCAAGCATTTTTTAACCCTTTCTTTTCGCTGCCTCAAAATTTCTCAGCTGATACTGAACACTTAATCTTGTGGTTGACCACAGTGACTCTGTATGATTTAATCTAGAAACAGGCAGTAAATATGAAAGAGATAATGTGAGTGATGGTGTAAATTAATCTTGACACATGGCTCGTGTCTGAGTTACAGTGTGTCTTTATTTGGAACATGTACGTAAAAAAGTCGTAAGATATCATGATGCCCGAAACGGAAAGCACTCGAGTATCTCTTTCCCACTGATAAGGTGCTGGCAGCAGTTCACATTCAGCAAAGACATGCTGTGAGGTCAGGGGCTTGGTGTGATCTCCATGGCAACGACTCAAGTTATATGCATGTCCATCATTAGAAAAAACAGCTGTGGATAAATGGTAAATAGGTACAAGCAGTAACGAAGTCTCTAATATTGCATGTCATTTTTGTTTATCATATAGGCGCTGAAGGATTTAACTTTGGATGATATGGTGGATGTTGTCAGTTACTAGAATCTGAGTTTGTTAATATTTCATGATCTGGTGCCTAACAGAAGCAAATTTTATGTCCGAGCTGCATGTAAGTTTTATGAAGAAAAAAACAACCACTTCTTACTGATATTCATGAAAATGAATATTCTTGTTGAAGGAATGTATCTGAGATTAATGTTTATACTTAATGCACCGTATAGTCGTGAAATGCAAGTCATTGCTGTGAGTCGTTCCAAATCCTCCAGCACCGCAAACAACGGCCAGGGTGTGAGTGTTGATGGTTGATGGTGGAATGATTTACATATTAATTAGCATGCACAGATGACAGGCTTTTTCTCGGAATTAGGAACATGCAGTCATGTGGAAACACTGACAAAACCAAGTCAAATAAAGTTCAGTGCTAAACAGTTATATAACTCTACAGTTTTCCACATGCAGGCAACTCATGGTGAAAAACATCAACAGATAATTAAAGGGGATAGCCAGACTCAAGTAATGTAATTGTGATGTGAAAGCAGAACGCCAGAACTTGTAACCCAGTCGCTGGTCGCTGACTCTTTGCTGAGGGTGCGATATAACAGTCGTATGTGGACACCAAACAACAACCATGTTGATAACACACAGTAGCATCATTACCTTTCAGTGGAAAGGTTTATGTGGCCCGAGTACGAACCTGTTCTTGCATGACAATGCCCCCGAGCACCAAGTATGGCTGCCCAATGCTAGAGTGGAAAAACTTGAATGGCCTGCACAGAGCCCTGACCTTAACCCCACTGAACTCCTTCAGGATGAAACTTCTTCAGTGCCTGACCTCTTGATGCTGAATGGACATAGATCTTCATAGCCATGGTCCAAAATCTAGTGCAAAGGCTTCAATGAAGAGTGGAGGCTGTTACAGAAACAGACCAGCTTCATATAAATACCCATGGTTAATTAATAATTATTACTAAACTACATTAAGTGCCACTTTAACCTTAATCAGTTTTCCTGGCAACCAAAATATTGGACAGGTCAAGCACATAAGCTGATACTGCTACATGTCCACCCCTAGTTTTGGTGGAGAACCAGGTAGAAATATGGAACAGTTTATTAAAACATTTGTCCCAACACCATCACTGATACTTGTTCAGCGAAAGATGTGCAGTAGTTGGCGAGAGTATATCGTATGTAGTGGGGAGTGTATGTTATGGGTAGTTAGCCATAAGCCGCTGCTGTCTGGCAGCTGTTTGGGCACCTGTGCTGAAGGACCCAGTCTGACTGTCTGCCTGATGTAGAGTGAAAGGAGAGAGTTCAGCATCTCTGCTGCTGTGGGCAAGAGAAGCTTTCTTGTAGGATATTCATGCATGACCGTGAGGCTGGAGCTGTATAAACGTCCAGGCTTTTTTAAGCGCCCTTGTCACCAGCTTGTCGGCTTGACGTGGCGATGAGCAGAAGGACAGGACTTGGGGGTATGTGTGAGAGAGCGGGGGGACGACTTATGCGGTTAATTCCCTTCTGGGTTTTTTGCAAGCGAGAATCCTGGCTGTGAATGACAAAAAAAGCTTGTCATGTGCTCTTGACATATCACTCAGACCTTTGCTTGGGTGCAAGTTGCAGTTTCAGGAAGAGCGGAAGGAGGGTTAGACCGCGGAGATGGCGACTAAGTCGCAGCTCTCCTCCTTAACATTGGATCTAATACTATTAAGAGGAGTGTGTGTGAAAGTGTGTGTATTTCCTGTAGAGAATCGACTGCAGCTCCTCCTCTCAGAAATACAGAGTTGGATTTTTGACTAGACAGCCATCTACAGGCAGCAGCAGGATGTGCAGGCTGCAAGCGTGTGCATGTGTATGTATGTGTGCGCGTCTCTTTGAAGCTGCGGCCCTAATGCAGGGTCAGGACCTGACTGAGCAGGCCCTACAGAGATGGACAAGCCACAGGATAAAACGGCCCACTAAAGCCCTGCAAGAATAACTCCAGAGATTGAGGTTTGATGTGGTGCTTTCATGTGGCCACTGCTCTTTGTTCTTTATAGAATCTCTGTTCTTCTTTTTGTTTTGGACTTCATTGGTGCTGTGGGCTTTTTGGTCTTACGTTTCTGTTGAAAAAGAAGAAGAAGAAGAAGAAAAGGAAGCGCGTTTCCCAACAAAAGCTTCTTATAGAGTTGTTACATGACAGGCCCTGCATGCGGCTTCAACAGTCTATCACACTTGTATTCCTTTTGGAAGACTTCAATTTGTGTCTAATTTAAAAAAAAGCTTGTGAGTTATCACGTCTCTGCCTGGAGGTCATCGGGTCATAATTCCTCCACCAGGGGGCAGTGGTCTTTTTTATTTATTTATTCATTCATTTATTTATTTATTTATATAATTTTTTTATCCATCATGGAGGGCCATAGACACACAGAGGGTCTGGAGGGAGATGAGCTCATCAGATAAGTGACTAGATAGATGCTTGTGGTTTGACTGGCTCTGATCCTGAGCAGAGATGTGCTCACTTCTGGAAGCACTACTGTTTATCTGGATTTGGGCTGCTGAAATTTACCACTGACAAGAGAAGCCCAGATAATGGAGGTGACAAACAGCCCAGACCAGGACTGCTTTCATCTACGAGAGAGAGAGAGAGAGAGAGAACAGGGGAGAAAAAGATCAGTTGAAGGAACAGAGAGCACAAGATTAGACTCATTACTCACATTCCACTCTGTTGTAAATAATTTACGCAGGGAGGGTATGTGTGCAGATCCACGTTCACATAACTGAGTCAGTGCACGCGTGTCCCCGATACTGCTAGTGAAAGCCTGCTTTGTCGGCGTGATGGATGTAAAGTTGTTTCTGAGCTTGCGTCTGCTTTGTACCTGCACATGAAGGTTGAGGGAAGAAGGCAGGTGGATGTTGGCTAACTGGTTGAGGCTTTCATCCTGCCTGCTTTTGTGCCCTGGCACACTGACAGACAGGACCGACATAGCCAAACTGCTTGGCAGGTTATGAGGTATGTCGTAGTGTATCCTAGCATTTGGTTTAATACAGCCGTGTAACAACAACCTTACATAAGAGCCATTTTTGGATATCTACTTATACCGGTCCACTTGTGTTTAACTGCAGCAGGTCATTTATCACGAGCAACCTCAGAGGAAGACTGAAATGGAAAGAGCTTTCTCAGTTTAGTCTAGAGAACAACATTCCTCATTTCACTAAAACCGTAATATTCACTCATAAAACTTAAAGAAAATGTGTGCCGTTACAAGAATGAGGAATGGAAGCGTGGACTCGCTCGTAAATCCTGGAGTTTAAAGGGTTAAAAAAAAACTAATAATGGGAAAAGAAATCATATTTCATTACTGAGCCCATGTGTGTATGTGGTGATTGAAGAAACATCTGGTTCTGAGGTCTGGGTTCCCTTTTGGCAGCTGGACCACTATAGGGTGTGTGTTTACTGTAATAGAACAGCGAGACAGACTAGCGTATCTATATTAGATATGATTCTTAAGTTTACATGCCACTGACACGGTGTTCTGGTGTTGCATTACCAAACCAGTTACTTTTTTTTTTTTTAATAAACTATTGTTTATTTCCACACAGTTAAAAGCTGAACCATTATATAATCTGATACCAGAGCTTCCCAATGCATGGCAGATACTAAAACTAGTTTTTAGCATTACAGTGTTTAGTTTATAATTGCAATTGCCAGCAAATTTCAGGACTGCAAACATTTAGTAATGTTTTGGAGGATTTTTCTATTCCATTTTGCATCCCATGATGTACTGAGCTACTTCTGTGGTTTCTGTTGCAACGTACTGTATGTTTGTACCTGAGTGGTTTGCAAACCCTCTGCAGAACCTGTTCCTAGGACAAACATCCATTCACACTCACACCCAGGGGCAATTTAGAGTAGCCAATTAGCCTAATGTGCATTTGGGGATTGTGGGAGGAAACCACACAAGCAGTTAGACAACATGCCAACCCCACACAGAAATGCCCTCGCCGAGCCTCGGACTCAAACCCAAGACTTTCTTGCTGTGAGGAGGACGTCTTAACGTCAGTACGGCACCCCAGTTTAAGTCCTATTGGATGGGACGCAAGTCCATCGCAGGTTACCTTTCCAGTATTTTTACTGGTACCCATTTGTATTGCTGGGTGAACAGAGAGGCCTTACCACGATGGGGGTTTAATGGGGATTCGAACCCACAACCTCTTCATCATGAGCCCAACACCCTGTCCACAACACCAGGGGTGTAAAACTCATTTTCACTGAGGGCCACATCCCTAAAGTTCATGGTCATCGAGGGCTGAATAATCACTCAGCGTCTATTAAAAAAGGGCAGCCATGAAATCTGCATAGCATTATTATTTGTTTACACATTTGTTCTCTTTTCCTTTATTCGCTTTCCTTTTCTGACAATGCTTGACAGTGACAAGCTAGCTTGCAAACTTTCCTGAGTCAAGCTCCACCTAGTGAATGGATGACATTCATGGTCTATATACAATGTATGGATATACATTTCATGGTAATGGTTGATGCAAATAATGTACGATAATCTATAATATACTTTCAAAGCTGTTGCGGGCCACAAAATTAGTTGGAGGACCAGATTTGGCATGCGGGCCTTGAGTTTGACACCTGTGCCCTGCACCACCAAACCCACATTCAGTTATATATGTAAACTGTTGTAATGGAGACAGATATCCTTTCAAAACTCCTGATCATCTGGTACTGAAATGATATTGCCAGCTGAGAACTGACTGTTTTGTGATGGGATGAATGATACCGGGACCTTGCTGGTGCAAAAGGGAAATTAGTAGTCGCGTTTGGAAACAGGCTGCATGGCTGGAGTTGTATAACAGCCCTCAACAGTTCTCTGTTAACCTGTAACATTAGCGATTTCACTTTAACCAGTTTGTTTGTAAATGTAAAGGGATATGCAGTCATGATATTAAAAACAAAGGTTGCAAATGTTTGGATTTTATATGTTGTGGTGGTTGTGATTGTGTGTTCAATCTGATGCCGTGGCGTCATAAAGAGACGTAGCAGTAATTTCTGATGATGTACATGGCTGACACTCTGAAAGACTGGTTGTAAAGGAATGGGTCTCATCCTACAGCTTTTGCTGTGTATCGGTGCCACCAAGTGTTCACTTGTACAGCCAAATTCAACAAGTCTGTCATGGATCCAGGAACAAAATGTCCCAATATCCTTTTTAACCCTCAGATTTAAGCACCTCTGTACTGCAAATGCGGTCAGCCTAGGATTTTCTCTGTCACTCCCTTTTCTTTAAATTGTTTTCTTTCTTTTTTCTTCCCCATTGTATACTCACTGCCAATGAAAACATGACACTCTGAATAAATTATATATGTTTAATATTTTGTCTCGAAATGGTCAATCAAATTATTAAAATCAATTTCATACATCATTTGAACAGGATTAATAACCACCGAAAATCTTTGTGTCAAAATATTGCAACTTTAAACCAAACTGAGGCACCCCTTCTTTCCAAAATCACAACAAAATGTCCATCCTAAAAGCAAAGTTCAGTATGGAATATGACCTCCATTTGAGTTAATGCAGGCGGTAATTCTTCTGCGCACGGATCTGACGAGCCTCCGTATGTTTTCCTGTGGGATGTTTCTCCACTCCTCCTGCAATGCCACGATCAGTTCCTGCCTGTTCTGTGGTGCTGGTACTCGGCATCCAAGCTGATCCCACAAGTGTTTCCTGGGTGACAAATCAGGCGAATACACAGGCCAGGGAAGGACTTTAAATGAATGCTGCTGCAGATATTCGATCATTGATTATCATGTGACAGTCGATGCACAGTCAAGATTCCACTGCAGAATGCTGTGCATTTTTGCTGAGCTTTATGTAGGCAAGATGACCACTTGTTAAATGCACCCATTTCTGATTATTGAGACCCCCAAACAAACTTGGTGCTGTAAGAGATTCTCGATCCACAGCTCAAGCTCAGTGAAGTGTGACGATGAGTGCTGCTACTGGAAATGAGTCATTGAGGTGTTTAGGGTCATTGAAATACCAGTTTTCATGCCCAGCTAGGATGGTCCCAAAAATATCACAAATAAAATTGTGTTGCGTTTTCACTGGCAGTGAATATATCATCAGTTATTCTTGCAATTGTTTTAGTGCATCAGTTACACTTAGTGGTTGCTGGTATCATCTAAATTGAACATGGCCGCAGTTTTGACACAAGCTGATGGGATGATTTGTTCCCTGTGCACTAACCTCATTTTCAACCCTGTGAGAGTCAAACTCTTTATATTCTTAATATTATAAAGAAAATGGGCATATGCCTATGATTTTTCTCTGCTTGGGGTGTCCGTTTTTTATGTGTCGCTCATTGTGTCTTCTTGGTGGTGCATTCCTTATCTGGACTTGGTTTTCCGAGCCTTCAAACACACTTCTATCATGGCAACCTCCCTCAAAGCTTCAGCTTGAAATGACTCCAGATTTTAAAACAGTACCAGCCTGTTGATTTCACGGCCTTGGAACGGTTTAAAAGACTCTCGCTCGAAGAAGAAAGAGGGATGGATAATAATGGAATTAAGGGGGGGGGCATAAAGTATCGTTTTCAGAGAGGGGGTGGGAGGGCGGGATGTCTTTCATCTTTCCATAACAGTAATGTTGTGAATGGGTCTAGGGGCAGTGTTTGGGCCAGTACGCCTGCAGAGAGACACATGAAAGAGAAGGCCTGGCTGGAGTGGGCTTTAAAGGGACTTGACATAGGAACCTCCCCCCGGCAGGGGAGATATCGCTCTCTCTCTCTCTCTCTCTCTCTCTCTCTCTCTCTCTCTCTCTCTCTCTCTCTCTCTCTCTTTTCCATTTTTGTCCTTCCTGTTACTTCCTCTCTTCCTACCTCAAATTGTCCTCCTTTCCTCCCTTAGTGTGTGTGTGTGTGTGTGTGTGTGTGTGTGTGTGTGTGAGAGAGAGAGAGAGAGAGATTGTTTGGGTTGTAGCCCCCATGGCTGTGTACGAGAGGCCCTCAAGGGGGACGGAGGACTGGTTAAAGAAAAGGGTGTGTGTGTGTGTGTGAGGAAATTGAGCAGCGCTGTGAGCTTGCTGTCAGGCCCGAGTCCTTTGCAGCTGTTGGATGTGTTCAACAACTCGCTGTGTTTTCCGTGACCACATGGCGGGAAGCCTACTGAAACAACACTACTGACTACAAAGTTCGCTCCAGAGCTAACTCGGTGTGAAGCCATGTTCCAGTACATGGTCTGTAAACACACACACCAGGTAGTTCGACAATTTTGCTTTGCTTTTTTTTTTTGGTTGTTGTTTTTTTCCCCCTTTTATTAAGTGAGTGAAAACTCTTAGGAGAGGAAGTCTCGAATCTCAACCCAGCCTCCTGAAGTAACAAAAAAAGATGAATTGTCTCAGGGTTAAACCCTACTTTTAAATTATTTAGCTTAGTGACCCAAGCTTAGGTCAGACAGTTTTCCCTTCCTATCTGAAAGCCAACGATTTTACTCATCTTATTCATCTCTGCATTCACTCATTTGTTTTCAAACCCTCCCCCATTTCATTATCTTTTTTTTTCTTTTTTCTTTTGGAAAACCACTAAACCACACTTTTCCCCTATGCTCCCTCCCAACCTCCCTCCCTCCCAACCTCCCTCTCTGCACTCCCTCCCTCTCTGCACTCCCTCCCTCTTTCTCCACTCCTTTTGGCTCAGCACTTATGAAGCTTAGGGGACAGAGGCCCCTCCTCCTTAACTGCCGGCTAAAATGGTTCAGCCCCGCTTTGCATAAGGTCTCTGTGAGTAGATCCATGTGTTGAGGCCAAGGCTGAAGGAATAAGTGTGTCTCAAGCCGGCTGGATGTATGCCTAGGGAGCGTTAGAGGTTTTCGTGCTTGTGTGCTGCTCTGAGACAGTGCACTTGCTGAGCGTTGCTCAGTCTGAAGCTGAAGTGGTATCATGTATTGCGCCTACCCCGTGCCTGGAATGGGCAGCAACTCTCTGATGTATTACTACAATGGGAAATCGGTGAGTGCTTTTTCTCCATAGGGAGAACAGGAAAGAGTGTGTGTGTGTGTGTGTGTGTGTGTGTGTGTGTGTGTGTGTGTGTGAGAGAGAGAAAGAGAGAATATAATATAAGCTTAGCTTGTCAGTTATTAGGTTTTGTTGAAAGGTATGTACTGTTTGCAATGAGTTTTGAGGTGTGTGTGTGTGTGTGTGTGTGTGTGTGTGTGTGTGTGTGTGTGTGTGTTGTGGTGTGCCGCCTTCTTTCATGTTTCCATTACATCAGAAAGATACAAGATAACAGTTCTCACTAAGGATTTTGTAGACAAAGTGTAATTCTAATAATTATTTGTGATTGTGATTAGATCAGAAGAGTATCACTCTACCTGAGTACAGTTTGAGACACACAAAACGTGTCAATATTTAAAATTTCTTGGGTAACAGAGTATCAGAGAAACAGTATTTATTCAATAAATACATTTTTAAAAATCATGTATAAGATGTGTATCCTTAAGCAGGAGAAACACCTGATTAGACTTATTACTCTAAGTTTTATAAAAGTACAGAAATAACTGATCATATTGCTAATATTATTGACTCTTATGGCTTTACCGTGTCATATCTGTAATACCCTTTTAAGTGCATTCAGAGATACATTTCCAACTCGGACCCAGACCACTGCCTTTTCTCCCTTCTCTGAATTCTCACTTCTGCTGACTTGTGTCAGTCCGACGGAGTGTAAATGTAGTGTCGGGTTCAGAGTGTGAGTTCTAAATGACTGCTTGGTCACCACTGATGCTTGCTCCCAATAACAACTGGGAGCATGGAAATGATTAAGGGAAAGAGGCTGTCTGTTGAGGTTAGACTTTCCTGTTTGCCAATTGAGCTGGGAGCAGCAGCATTGCTGTTATTCCATCTGTTTTTAATCAGTCAGGCATTCTTCACTCTACAGGGAGCCTAATGGGACTCCTCCACCTCCCCGCTAGTCCGAGTCTTTGATTTGCTGCGTTCCGCGGAAAACTTTATTTTGTGTGCCTCTGACTGTGCGCTTGCACTGGCTGTCTTCAGGAGGAAAGGTGTTGAGTCTCACTGACAGTGGAGTGGAATGAGGGAGAGGTGTGTGTGTGTGTGTGTGTGTGTGTGTGTGTGTGTGTGTGTGTGTGTGTGTGTGTGTGTGTTGAGAAAGCAAGCAGAGAATGTGTGTGTGACAGAGAGGGAGGATGAAGGAGTGTATATATTCACACATGTCTGGTTAAAAGGAGGAAAGTTCTCAGTGAAGACACACACACCACTTATTTGCACATTCATCTCAAGAGAATTCTCCATCTGTTGGCCAAATTTAAGAATGAAAGCTCTCCCTCTTGTTCTTAGCTGATTCATTTAGTGTATTTTATGTATTTATTCCCAGGAAAAATGTGTTGTAACTTGAAACTGTTATATTTAATTAGGTTTCCTGCATGGAGGGATTCACCTTCTTCAGGCCTTTGACAGAGTCCAGAGTCCTCATAGCCCATTACACATAGCCCATTAGGCTCTTTGTTCCTGCAGCACAAAGCCCACTTTGATCTTTTTATATTAAGTATTTCCAGGCTTATATTGCAACAGAGAAAATGAGGAGCATGTGGGCCGCCCGGGTCAGAGTTTAACCCTATAATTCAAAACAATCAGTAATTTCCCAATAAAATGTCCCTTTCATCTTTTTTAATAAGTTTGTAGGCCAAACATAAGATAAACAATGCCAAAAGAAATGAGGTTCATTATTCGTCAAGCCTCACTCACATGGCACTTCGCTTTGATTTGGCTGCTTTATGATCTTCATGACGTTCTGCAGCAGCCAAGTCACACAGCGGGGTTTGTAGTTTTTCTTTTTGTAATTCTTAATGCCAGAAAAACTTTACACCAAAAAGCTGACCTTCAAATCCTTTTTTAATTGCCCAAAAAGAAAATTGTGGTCAATACCACAACCTGGGAAGTTTAATGATTGTGAATAATAAAGCTCTGTATTCTGTTTTATTTTTCTTTAAGAGAAATGAAGTTGTACCTGTTGAACACGGAACCCCTTCAGCTTTACACTTTGAGGTGATTCTAAAAGAAGTTGGTTTTAAACGTGCTGCGTGTTGTGTCATGACTGTGTGAAGCTGTACAATAGCGGCTCATTGTGTGTGAGCAGCGTGCATTTTTACTTTTGCTAAGTGCACGAGATGGGAGTTGAAAAGCAAAGCCCTCGGGCTTTAGTTTGATTCCAAACAAGTGACGTGCAGAGACAGGATGTTCTGTTGTCACTTGCAGCCCTGCGGCTCGGCGCTGTTTTGTGTGGGTTTCTCTCCAGCATTGCACTGTTTTTTTTTTTTTTTTTCCTTCTCCTTCCGTTATCGTTTATTTTTAAGAGGATGCCTCCCTACCCCACCCCACCACAATCTTACGTCTTTTAACCTCCGTTGTTCGGTTTATCCGTATGTTGACAGCTTAATGGTTTTTCCATGTGGTGTTGTGATGGGTGTCGGGTGGAGATCAAAGGAAGTTGTGACGGGGGAAGGTGAGCTCCACAGAGGAACCATGTCCTATTTACATCAACTGGCACACTTTCAAACTACATGAGGAACAAAATAAAATCACAGAGATGGTTATGTCTGTCAGAACACCATCCTAGCATTAATGTTGTTTTCAGGCTGCTATTAATCCTTTTATTTCTTAATGACTCGAGGATATGTTTATATTCTTAGCCTCAGTGGTTTGGTGTGTAGGATCAAAGTGCTTAAAAAAAAAAAATCTTTTAAATGTTACGGGTGTCTAGATCAAAGATGGGATGATTGACAGCCCTTTAATTAATGTCCTGGTCAAAGTGAACACACGCACACCCTCTCCTTACATCTCCTGGTGGTGCCAGTGTGGGGCGCCCGGTGTTTCGGGGTGGTTTATTAACGGGTCGGCTGGTTAGCTCAAGCTAAAGAGGGCAATTAGCATTATCCTCAGCCATATGCTGTCCATTGAGCCCTGAGGGTGAGTCAAAGCCTGAATCCGCCGCTCCGCCTTGACCTGACTTCCCCGGGGAACTTCCACTGGCCAGGCCACATGTGTAAGCGCATGCAGTCAATCACATGGCATGACACTGCCGCCTCAGCAAGGTGCTTAGCCGCATCCTGCTGGATAAGCTGTCTGAAGACTAGAGCTTAAGATGCTGATGATGCAACTACAGGGTGTGTAGTGGTGTGAGACGGACACAAAGTGTGGTTGGATAAATCAGGCAAACGTTTTTTTTCATTCTTGACTTGAAACATGAGCCTGTCAAAAGAAGTAACTTGTGGATTTATAATAATAGGGATGATTCAAGTCAGATTTATCTGTCTGGCTGCTGATGTGCATTACTTGAGACGTCTTGCGTTTGCACTGATGATTTGAAAGGCAGGTCTTTCCCTCACAACCAATGTGAAACACATTGAGCCGATCAGTCTATCTTGGCCAACGAAGTCACCTTGCCCATCTGGTTCATGTTAAACTGATTGGTTTTTGCTAACATGGCGATGCAATCAGCCCCTTATGTGGCAGGTGAACAGAGGACACTGTTGTTGTGGCTGCACTGAGTTATGCCTGTCTCATATAATGATGGATAATGAGAGAGATTCTCTTTCGGCAGCAGAACTTAGCCTTTCCACCCCTTTTCACTCTTCTTTCCTGTTTCAATCCATTCCGTTCTGCTCTCCCCCTCTTTTTCTGTTTGTGGTGTGTGGAGCTGGTTTGGCCCCATCTGGAGTAGATGAAGTCAGAGAGCTACATTATGGGTTCTGGGTGGCTTTGATCCTCCTCTTCTGGGACGGGCACTGCTGCAGCTGCAACCACTGCACTGCTGGTCCAACCCGAGAGGGCCTAGAGGGCCTAAAATACACACACACACACACACACACACACACACACACACACACACACACACACACACACGCACGTAAAGTACATTCATGAACAAAGACACGAGCACATATAAATAAATGGCCACACATGCATTGAAACACAAACAGTTAGTAATGTGTGTAGAAAGCAAGTTTATCCATTCCATTGTATTCCAATTAAGCCGTAGCATGCACGCACACCCACACAACCACGCACACGCAAACCTCAAAGATGATCCTTTCCGTTTTCCACACAACGTTCCAATTACCCATCTGTTACCTGATATAATTTTTATATTAACTGTATGTGTCATGGTTACTTTTTTTTGTTGTAAATGAGCATTCAGACTTTGTACATAGGCATGTGGGGTTAACTAACAACTTCACTGTTCATTTGCTTTTTTCTCCTTAACACCATGATTGTAATAATGTAATAACAACATTTCCATTTTGTTGCAGGTGTATGCACCGTCCCCGAACTCTGAAGACTTCAACAGAGAGTCTCCTTCTTATCCTTCCTCTAAACCTCCCAGCAGTATGTTTGCAAGCACTTTTTTTGGTAAGGGTTCTGTGTTGTAAAACTTTTATCACTTGGGGGAATGTATGTGTGTGTGTATGTATGTATGTATATATAAGAGAGATAGGGTTTTTAATCTGAGGGTTTACACTGAAGTGGTGTATTAATATTACTAGTATTAGTAGTAGTAGCATTAGTATTAAAATAATTCTTTATGGTCTGGGACTGTGTTTCTATGGTAAAAACTAAAGTTTGGTTCTTTTTCCAGTCCACAAAGGGGCACCTGCTCTGATTTCATATATCAGCTCAGTGCTTTGTCATTTTTAAATCCTTTATGAGCCCTTTTTATGGTGGAAATTTGGTCATTATGGTTTACCTCACCGCTTTGGCTTGAGCTAGATGGATAATGCTTCAATAAAATCTGAAAGGTTGTAAGTCTCATGTGATTGTATTCAAATTCACCATTTCCTCATTCATCAGACACAACCCACAACTCCTCGGACCCGTGGAACTCGTCCAATGGTATGAGCCAGCCGGCTTATGGGGGAATGCTGGGAGGATCTTCATCTCACATGCCGCAGTCTGGAAACTACAGCAGCCTGCACTCTCATGATCGCTTGGTGAGAACATCAAACTTTGTGTGCTTTGCAAAGTACACCTAATTAAAGTTAAGGCTATGAGGGTGCTGATGCTCACACGTCTCCATTTCCTTACATTGCAGTTCATACTACAGCATTGTTTGACGATTGTGCGTCCATGTATTTTTATTTTTTTTTACAGAACTACCCCCCACACTCAGTGTCGCCTACGGACATCAATGCCAGCCTGCCGCCTATGTCCAGCTTTCACCGCAGCACTGCTAGCAGCTCGCCCTTCGTCACCGCATCCCACACCCCACCCATCAACACCACAGAGGGAGTTATGGGTATGCTGCGCTATGCCACACTTGCTGCTGAAATAAATAAAGTCCAAATACGCTGCAGCGCACACTTCTGGAATCTTCCACCAGATGCTTGGAAGATTATTTTGGTCACGATGACTTTATCCAGGCTTTTCTTTACCGCAATATATTTTGAGCGCCTGGATCATCTGAGTTGTTGGTAAAAAAAAAAAAGCAGAATGTGTGTAATTCATACCAAGGAGTAGATGAAATTATGTGCTGTAGTCTTTCATTATGGTCTATCAGTAAGTTATTCTGCATTGTGTCATTGCAGCTGCAGCCAACAGAGGTAACGCAACTGGAAGTTCTCAGACTGGAGATGCACTGGGGAAAGCACTGGCTTCGGTAAGCCCTCACCTTACTGTCTGAATGATAAAGATCTGATGATGCATCATATGAACTGATTTAAGTGGAGATGGGGTTAGTTTTCTATGCTTTTTGTAATGTGTGTGAGAGAGAGAGAGAGAAGCCCCAGATTACCGAGCGTTCTAATATAATGGCACGGTTAAGTCTTTAGAATAGACGACTAGTGTGCTTATTGAGAGACCGCACTGAAAAGCTGGGAGACTGAATAAGGTCAGAGGAAGGGTTGTAGCTGTTTGTTAGACATAAGCCAGGATAATTGTGCTCTTAATCTCACAATGCACAAGAGAAGAATCTGTACATGAAAACCACCCTAAAGCCAACGGATTAAACTTCGCTTTGGATAATGAACTCGGTGTGTTTGTACTAGGTTCTGAAACTTAAGCCCACAACAACTTTACATACAGCTGAAAAAAAAAAAAGGTTTTCATCCTGGAGGACTGCCATAGTTTAGACAGCTTACAGTAATTTTACAGTGTTTTTTTTTTTCTTCTTAGACTAGAAGCACATCTGGGCTCATTTCTCACTCTTATGATTGTGTGCCACTGACAGCGAATCCACACAGACTGTTGGTGTCGACCTATTGATTCAGTCATTATTTTACAGTGCTCATAAATGGCTAACTGCACAAACTGCCAAGCCCACAAGTGCTCACTCTGGCGTCCACGCAGCTAGAAAATTGCGGGGCTGAACGATAATCACAAATTAAGTCTTTTTGTATTCGGCGACTCAATACCATTAGCATGACAAAGCAGCAGCGAAACGGACACGGTGGGGCCTGGGTGAGGCCCGCCACACTGCCCATTGTGCCCCCTTTGTTGGCGCTTCTTTTAGACGGGACGTGCTTATTGGCCCCCCGCTGGCGGGGAGCAGCGTGACTGATGAGGGGGCGGGGCTGAGTTTGTTGTTGGTAAAATGAGTGGTGTTAGAGCGTGAATACGGCAGAAGTTGCCTGGGCCGATCAGGGTCAGAAGTCACAGCTATAGAGCCGCAGCAGACAGAGAGGCTCAGAGCCTTTGTTTGTTTTACTGCTTTCTTTCACAACACCACAACTGTTGTCACTAATACTGGGGTGAACTTCTGAAGCCAATTTAGCTTCATGTGAGTTCTTCCCTCCTTACTTGTGAGTTGTATCAGTAAACCTGAACTTCTGAGCTGCATTTGAATTCACATGGGTACGTTTTATTTGACGATTATCATCTGTGTGGATGAGCAATGGTTCTGTATCTTTGAGACAGTGTGGGGGGTAAATTACTGTTTTCACCCCACCCCTGTCTTCCCATTTTCTCTCTCTCTCTCTCCCTCTCTCCCCGTCTCTCCTGCCACTCCCCAGTTTCCTCCTGGAGAGAGACGCACTTGCTAAGCCTCAGGCAGGATTTACAGAATTGATTGAAACACAAAAGTGGCATTTAGGATTTGATAAGAAGATTAATAATGATAACGATACTACCAGCATTTTTGAAATTCAGATGAGCTCTGTGATCCCATGTGAGATATGTCCTGAAACTTTAGACCCGTTTAGAACCAAATCCTCCCAGATCTGCGCCGTGTCCATTCTAAATAGCGGGAATCGAATCAAGTACTCCAGTGTTCCCCGGAGTATTTTCCGTAGCGGAAACCCAAAACACTGCTATCAAAGAAGAAGAATGCAATATGTGCTCTAATCCAGCGCTTGTCTAAACAAAAATTACATTTTCTCAGGAACTTTCTAAGACTTTAAAGAAATATTTCAGCATTTTTCTGCCTAATCTCTGTCCACAGCATGTGCAGCGCATGTGCTAACATGTTGTCTGCTAACACACTTTTACAAGAGGTCACTTATTAAATTCAGTAAATGGTTACACAAATGAAAATGTGATTAAAAAGTCATGTAAGTAAAAATAACATAAATTTAAAAATGATCATTTTGTTGTGATGGAAGTCGGGTAATGTCTTGCCCAAGCTGTTCTTTTGTAGTTTTGACTTACTAGCACTGAAGCAATAGTATAAAAATAGAAATATTAATAATAACAGTCTCCAAACACCCCCCCCCCCCCAAAAAAAATAAATAAATAAATAAATTTGCGTAACATCAGTCCAAAAAATACCCTAACATCAGATGTATCCCTAAAAGTGTAGTCTTAAGTTGTTTTTTTCAGATTTTTAGTTTCATTTACAAATACCATTAAATTAAAATTTTTTTGAAAATACATGAATCAAACATGGAGGCAGAAATACTCTCTCTATTTCTCGCTCTCGCACACGCACGCACACATGCACTAGTTTAATGTGCTGGCGCTGGTCGGTGCCTGATGCAGGCAGGCGCGGGTTATTGGGCAGGCAGAGAGGCGAGGGTGCTGCTTTATTACCTCTCATCCATAACTGGAGATGAGACACGGCAGGAGCCACGCAGCCACGGAGCCAGGCTCATTCAATCTAATGAGCTCCCAAAGAGAGATTAATGACAGTGTCCTCTCTCTCTCTCTCTCTCTCTCTCTCTCTCTCTCTCTCTCTCTCTCTCTCTCTCTCTCTCTCTTTCTCTCATTGCTCTCTATTTCTGCATCTTGCTCTCTCACTTCTTTCTCTTTCCTTTCACTCTGCATTGTGTAGGTGTTTCCCAATCTATCCTGGATGCTATTATGCAAAATAATAGGAAACAATAGAACCTTGGATATAACTGTAACCGGTTGTTTGAAAGTGATCCAATATTCTGTATTATTCATGTTTTGGTCCATATGTCAGCGGGGTGCTGTGCAAGGTTGTGTCTTCCAGAAGGCCGGCAGACCTATGAGCAGGGCATTCTGGGTAATGAGGCCAGTGTCATACAAAGTGCAGTGCACAGAAGGTGTTTTATTTGTATTTTTTTTTCTGCAGCCATTAAAAAAGGCCGTGTAGACTGTTAAAGCTCCATATGTATACAGTGGGGTTTTTATCACCTCTCCGCCAGTAAAATCAGCAGAATTGATGAGCCAGTTCTGGCTGAGGGATGCTAACAGAGACCATAAAGCTAGAAAGAGGAACGACAGGTTGCACTCAGAGTCTGTGAGCTTTCATTAATGGTTATGTATCTCTCTCTCTCTCTCTCTGTCTCTCTTTTTTTTTTTTTTTTTGTCTCTGTCTGTCAGATTTACTCTCCTGATCACACCAGCAATAGTTTCCCCTCTAACCCATCAACCCCGGTGGGCTCACCATCTCCGCTCACAGCTCAAGCAGGTGCCGCCTCTACGGGTACAGTGGTGACGGCAAGCGCCCCCTCTGGGAGGGCAGGTAAATATCAGTCTTCTCACTTCTAGATTTCACACGACACGCCTCAACCAACCTTCACATGACTTCTGATCTTATTCGCTTCATACTCCGCCCACATGCTCCTTATTCTTCTGTTCCACGCATTATAAACCCATGTCTGTATTAACTATTAGCCATCGCTTCCTGTATTCATGAATAGGGACACGCTAATGGATAAAACAAACATGCTATGATTTACTACATATCTGAGCTGCCTAGGCAATGATCTGAGGGATCCAGGCTGTTCCTCATGATCATGTAACTCAATCTGCTTATATTATGGGCTTGTTTGTGGCGCTGATTTGATTGCTATTCAGATCTGATGCTTGTGCCAGAATATTGAAAAACTACATACGCTATAAAAACTGGTTTAAATGAATGTTTTAACTTGTGGGCACGTATTACTGATTATGATTCTTTCCGGTGAATTACATTGTGGGAGCAGGCTTTCAATTGAAGGAGGAACAGTATAAAAATGACACTTAATTGTATTTTTCTTCCATAATGTGGCATACAAATAAAAATATTTTTTAGAATATTGAAATCTTCATCAATACATCTATATCTACATCGTTCTATTTTTTACTTTTATATTTTTAGTTTTTGTTTAAAATGTAGTTCGTGTTTAGTTACCATCGCTTCCTGGTGTCTTTTGGATTTGTGTTTGGACTTATTTTTATTTATAGATCTCTGGTTTAATCATTTTAGAGACAGACCCATTTTTTAGCGGAGCTCCATACTTATTCTAATGTTGTAAAGCCATAAGCTTGATTTCGTTGTTTTGTCAGTGCAGACATGCCCACACAGGCAACCCAGTAAATGTAGAAAATGGCAGGAAAAATATATTGCGCATGCATGCCACCTCTGCCATCGGCACTAAGTGCGCTTGCACTTCGCAGAAAATGTTCTTGTTTAGTCATTGTGTTTCTTTCTTGAGGAGAAATAAGTTTTTGAATACTATTGAACGGACAGTAAGTTATATCATGGCTGTTTCTTTACTGAAAATAAATGCAAACATTTCCAGAGCTCCACTTTTAGGCAGTGCTTAAATATTTATATTTGATCCTTACATAAGAATACAGGAGTACACACTGCACATTATGGTGTAACTTATAATAAGCCAAATTAAATGTGCCTATAAGAGAAATATGAGGACACAGTTGACGTTTTCTGTGTGCAGTAGGAAGTAAATATAATTAATATAAAAGTAATATAAAAAGTGTACACATGATGGATGTTATCATTTAATATTATATGAATATTATAAAAAACATAATTTCAATTAATGTATTTTATCTATTTTTTTATTTAATCTTGGTTTATTATTATTATTATTATTATTATTTTAGTTTATTAAAAAGAAATTCAGTTGACAATTTTCATTTAAGATTTTTTTTTTACTTTAAAAATCCCAGCATGCAGATGAGTGAGCCTGCCTGAATGTGTGCGCTTGGTGTCGTAGTGGCGACAGCTGTCCCCATGTCTGTCCCTCTCCTCAGCCTCAGCTGTTGTCCTGCTCCTCACACAGCTGTTCCCCCGTTCAGCCCGACCCACAGACCCCCTCATTTATTAGCCTGACTGACTGCTCAGGGAGTATGAGGGAGGTGTGAGCATGAAGAGGAGAGGGATGACTCAGCTGATGATGGCCATACATAGGGAACGCTGTTTTCCTCTCAGCCAAGTTTTTGCTTCCTTAAAACACCAAACTGTCCCCGATCCTGTCCCCGACCTCATTTTCTGTCACTGTGTTCTTACCTCCAGACGTTACAACGCCAGAAACAACTACATGAGTTTGTTTTGGTAACGTATGTGTTTAGCTAATGCAGTTCATTCATGTTGGCCTGAAATCACTACCAATTTGTGCCATTAAATCAATTTCTACTTTGTGCATGTAGTCAAACTGGAGTCAAAGCGTCCTTTGTTGTTGTGAGTTTGAAGGGTTTTTTTGATCAGTGGAGCAGCTATTCTTAGACAGCGCTTTGGAATGTGCCATGATGTTATGATTAAGCACAAACACCTACATCTGTTCTTCAGGATTAGTTCTTTAACTGAAGTATTAGACGTCTCTGCAGTGCAGACCTGGGCCTCTGCTGCTGCTTCTAGCCAATTAGACTTCGGTCTACGTGGGATACGGTACACGTACACTCATTTGTCTTGTGTGGCCGTTGGTGAGAAAGGGCCTTATTAAACGCTGTGCTCTTCTTCATGTGCAAGAGAAGGAGAGAAAAAAGAGCAAGTCGCATAATTTTCTGCCCCAAAGTAGTTTTTAATAGCCCGTTAATGAAAGTCTGTTTCTCAGGGCTTTGTGTTTTAAGGAAGACAATTCCCTCAGATGGGGCCCTGCTAGCAGTTTTAGGAGAATGAATGGTTGGAAAGTTCTTACCTAAACACTCCTACAAAATGGGCTGAGGGAGAAGAAGTCTTAATGGTATTTGCTCTCTTTAAAAAAATCTCTAATCATACACAAGACTGAGAAGGCAAGATATAAGAGGAAGACATGGCAACAAGCAAGGAGAGGTGTATAGGGCATGTAGAGCATGATTAGTTTTGGTTTTTGGTCGTTTCTGCTTTAGAAACTGGAGGTCAGGATGGACAAGAGCTCAGGCCTGTAATTGGTGCTCAAACACTAAAGTAAATAACCTGGAGTTTTGTTTAGGTCCAGGGCCAATGGGGATGTTTGACCTTTTTATTAGATACACAACCACGCTCAGGATCCTTGGTCGATGCATGACTTCCTGTAGCTGTTTGTTTGCCAGTTGGAAAGCAGTATTACACATAATAGAACGTAAGAATGAAGAGAGGGGAGGGTGGGGGGGGGGGGGGGGGGGGGGGGGGGGGGGGGGGGGGGGGGGGGGGGGGGGGGGGGGGGGGGGGGGG
>JBCNYH010000014.1:11642050-11657340 GCA_039654325.1 Tandanus tandanus
AAGAGGGGGGGGAAAAGAAAGAAAAAGAAAAAAGAAGAAGGGGGAAAACAACCCCCCCCCCCCCCCCCCCCCCTTTTTTTTTTTTTTTTTTTTTTTTTTGATTTGCGATTAGCAGATGTGGATTCCTTTAGAGCGAAGATGATTTATGGGCAGTCAGAATCATTGCATTTAGACTAAGAGCAGACCTCAGTCATTTACATCCTCATTACAATGCTGGAGTTACACACACACACACACACACACACACACACACACACACACACACACACACACACACACACACACACATTTTCAAAGCACACAGGCATGAGAAAAAATACACCTATTCAGAGTTGTAATTTGTTTTCTGTGTAATTATTGACTGTGTGCACTTGTGGCCAAGAGATCTTTAAGCTCCTGAGAGCCTTTAGACAGGGTCTGATTTAAACCTCTTATCAGCATCCTGCATTGTTCTCACAGCATTTTTACCCATGACTTCATTAATGAGCGGAAGTAATGTACGTCCCTCAGTGCTGCTGTGGGTGGTGCTACAGCCCCCGACCCCTCTCATATTGCAGGATGTAGCTCAGTCATAGGAAATGATGCATCTGGACCTGAAAGGAAAACAGCCCACATAGAGAATAGCTGGAATTGCACGGAAAGGGAAATGAGCTTTGGCCTCTGTTGGGAAGTGGCCTGAAGTGTTGATCGGCTATTTCTTGGCTCTGTCTGGTAACTAGGAAATCCCTCATATGGTAATCTCTCGATCTCTGTTTGTTTGTTTTTCTTTCTCTACAGGTACTACCCAGTGGCCTCGTGCAGCCGGACAGACCCCATCCTCCCCGAGTTATGAGAACTCTCTCCACTCTCTGGTATGAGCCCCCTCCTTTCTCACAATGAGCACTATTTAATGGACACTGCAAAAGTGGATGCCTGGCTGCTGGAGGGCATGGGGGGTAGCATTACACACACATTCCTGACTGACAAATGTCAGAGAATGGTTTTGAGGGGGGAGCATGATACAGAACAATAGTCATTCCTCGGGGCGTGTCTCCTGCCATCTGTCTGCTCGGGAGAATGCTAAGTGTGGATTGGCTAGGGTGTGTGTGTATGGGAGCATTGGGATTGGGGATAGGTGGTGGTGGCAGTAGGGGGGTTTGGCAGCTGTTGCACATAGGAGTAATGCTTCTGGATTCCAGGGCTGACTGGGGAGCAGAAAATTGTGGGGGATCTCTCTGTCTGTCTCTCTCTGTCTCTCTCTCTCTCTCTCTCTCTCTCTCTCTCTCTCTCTCTCTCTCTCTCCCACTCACTCGCGCACACATTACTGCTTCCCATGCATTCACACCATGGGGTGTGTAAGACAAATATTTGTACATGCAATTTCTGTGCCACCTGTAGCTGCCTATTTTAATGTTTTATTTTTTTATTTTTTGTGTGTGTGGAGTGGGCTACTGTGGACAGTAATAATCTAATATAATAAAAATGGGCTGGACAAAAATGACTGAATCAGAAACCCTGATATTTATACTTAAGCAGCTTGGATAATGTTGCTCAGTCTTCCATTCGCTGTGCATATATCTTTAACCCCCCCCCCTACCTATCTCTCTTTCTCACTGTCTGCTTGTCCATGTGGTAGTTTGTAACGGTCTCACTGCTCTCCCATTCCTGTCTGACTTTAGAAAAATCGTGTGCATCAGCAGCTGCATGAGCATCTCCAGGATGCCATGTCCTTCTTAAAGGATGTCTGTGAGGTATCCCTGTTTTTCAGCTGCCTTTTTTATCCATCACTTTTCTCCTCACTCTGTGCTGTTTCTCTTCATCCTCGTCATCAATCTTGCTTTAATTTAGTCTGACCATGTCTTCCTATTTTTTTTATTTTTATCCCACACCATTTATTTTTAGTTATATCATGTTTTCTTTTAGCTTCTGGTTGCCACATGTGTTAAAGCTTAATTGGCATTAAAAAAACATATGTTAGAAGAATCCGTTTTTTTAAAAAATAGGTTTGTCCATTCAGAGGCCTCGGGTGCATGCAGGACCTCCATTGGGTTCATATGGCTAAACATCTCATTTTTCAGTTTTGTGATTTTATTTTTTTCCACAAGTTTCATTAGTTTTTGTTTCATTCTGGAATGATGTAATATAATTTAATGTAGTATTTCTTTTCAGTAATGTCCATATATTTAAACCTTGCTCACATCCCTCTCTCTCTCTCTCTCTCTCTCTTTCTCTCTCTCTCACGCTTGCTCTCTGTTTCCATCTCTGTCCTTTTCCAGTCTCGAATGGAGGATCGTTTGGACAGACTAGATGATGCGATCCATGTCCTCCGGAATCACGCCGTAGGCTCTACCACCTCTCTGCCCAGCGACATCCACAGCCTACTAGGACAGACACACAACGGACCAATCACAGCCATCGGCACCAGCTTCCCCACATCCGGACTGGTCACCAGCAGGACAGCATCTATGGTAACAATCACTGTGTTTATTCTGCCTGGAAAACAATAACCTAATTGTTTCAGAGCTTTCTCTGAACTTGTTCTTTTTTTAATTTCTGCCAAGTTCAAAGTCCCCCATCAATCAATGGCAGTTGTCTAAACAAAATTTAAGCCAATCAGCAAAATATGTCCGCTTTTGAGTCAGTTGCAGACAGAAGAAGGCACGCGCTTTTTCATTGTGCTTCTCCAAATAGCCTAATAAACAAGGCAGAGCCACCTGTTTAAAATGAAGCCTTAGTCATTTGCTGAAACGGAACCATTTTCCACAGAGGACCATTTAACTTAAACCCACATACTTTCCATATGTGTAATGGCTGGCCCAGGGCATGCTCTCTCTCTCTTTCCCTTCCTCCCTCCCTTCCTCCCTCCCTCCCTCTATCTCTCTCACTCTTATTCTCTCCCTCCCTTTCTCCCGCTGTCCCTCCCTCCCTCTCTCTCTCTCTCTCTCAAGCTCTGCGCAGTGGTAGAAGGATGGGAAAAGCAGGTGAGGTGGGCCGGAGTTTAGAACTGCCCTGGAACAGTTCAACCACTCCGGCTGTTGGGACTGGAGCAGTGTGTGTCTTTCTAAAACACATCACATTCACTCACACCCTCATCTTCACACATACACTCCCTTTAACACAGAGCACAGCTGTAGGGGAAGAAACAGAGGAGATGAATGTTTTCCCATTAATCCCCCAGCGCAATCCAGATCCAGGACACAATCCAGGATGCATTTTTCTGCTTTTCCTTATAAAATGCCCATATTCGTCTCTGGAAGGTGGGAAATATTCTCACTATAAAATTCCTTGCAAAAACAGTGTATTATATTAGTACATCAGTGTTGGTGCTTGGAAGATTGAGTCTGTAAAACTGTAAACACAAAGGCTCATTCATAAAAATACTTTACTTCATGCTTGTTTGTGTAGATGTAATGTAGCAGTGGGGGATTACCTAAGAGTGGCGGTATCAGTATCTGAGCTGGAGGAAGCAAAGCACTTGTCTGATTGGCTGAAAAAATAAGAAAGCATTTAAAGAATCTTATATAGTATCCTTGGTTTTTTTGAGTTTGCTTTTTTTGTTTTATTCAGTAGCTATATTTTTTGCATGAGAATAGTAGATAGATTGTTTGTTTGCTTGTTTATTGTTTTTTAACAGCGATTGCAGACTGCTTTTTGTTCTGGAGTTGTCAGATATGGCTTACAGACTAATTCAGAGAGAGAGAGAGAGAGCATATAGTAGATAGATAATGTAGTGGGCTGCATATAAAAAAAAATACAATTACTGCTATGACATCATAATTACCAAAGACTACAGTTTTGGAATGACATGGAGTATATTATTTTGTAATTTGGGAAGTACAAATTTTTGTTAGTATTTTAAGTATTTATTTATTTATTTTTTAATAAATTGTTGACCCACGCGTTATGTCATTTCAGAGAGGTGCACGCTTGGGTGACTCAAAGGGTATCATCTAGTGTTGGCTTTATGTGATATTGAGTTTGCAGTCATTCACGCAGTAATATTCAGACTCCATGCATCACATCACGTGTGTACAGACCGAGATTATGATCAGCGTGAACTCAAAAGAAAGCCTTTCCAATCAAAGCGGACGGCTCTAAACTTTCCGTACTAACGATCACGTCACCCTCATCCCGACAGAACCAAAGCTCTCATCTCACCCATGTCGTAATTCCATTTTGAGGAGAAAATCTGAGGCCTGGATGTGATTTCAGTATCAAAGCCTCTGATACTGGCTTAATGTGGCTTAATATGTGTATTAGAACCGGAGATTGAGAGACGGATCAGTGCTGTGATGACCTGTTTATGTCCCTGTAAGAAGGGCTCTGTGTCACTGCTGTCAATGAACTGTGTGCTCATACATATCCCAACAGAGCTCTCCCTGTACTACAGAAATGCACGCTAAGACAAAACCCTGATTCAGCATGGTTAATACGCATGCTTTTATTCTGGCTTCACGCACACCCCCTTGCTGTCTATCTCTTTGCCCTATTTCTTAACAACTCAGGAAATCTGACACCTCGGATGAGGGTGTGTGTCTGTGTGTTTTTGTGTGTGACCGAAGTCTCCAGCTGTATGGTAATCAAGCCTGAAAATGGCCGCCTTCTTCGGCTAGCAGCCCCCTCGGCTCCTCCTCCTTCAGCCCAGACAAAGAGTTGTTTGGCCACCTGTTGAGAGTGGAGCTGAGATTAGTGCGTGCTGCTGGGGGAGGACGGGGGTTTGGCGGGGTTAACAGAGGCCAACAGTGACTTAAGATGACATTCCTAAAGGAAGAAGGAGAAAGAGCCTCCCCACCTCTTTCGTCTTCTGCTTCCACTCCTCTCGTCCTTGTTCCTGTTGTTGCTCGTAAAGGGAAACAGGATCTGTAGGGGAGTGAGTGGATCCCTGTGGTGGAGGTACAGGAGTGATGTGGCCTTTGTGACTCTCTGAAGGAAACAAGTAGCAGAGAGCTGGCAGCAAATGGCCCTGGGTTTGGTTTGCTCTGAAGCAGCCACTCTCTGGCTCTCTTGCCAATAACTTGATCAAATCCAGACCCACAAGAAACCAATGTTACTAAAACCTGCTGCAATCTGCAGCGGACATGGAAATCCGAAAGCCTCGTACTGTTCTGATTGACAAATATGAGTTCCAGGATTTGGTCTTTGATGACTGTCATGGTTGAGAAACAGAGGAAGTGCTTTTTTTTAATGTGTGGTTGAGATTTCTGAATGTTCACCATCCATTCTTTAATTGGATTAGTCTGGCACTTCCATTTCCACATCTTAATCAGGCAGTAACCGCAATTCAACATCATGTCTCTGTTCACGATATTCAAACAACAAGAGAACGTGAAAACTGATTTTTCAACGAATGTTCTATGAAGGAGATGGATACAGGTAGAAAAATAGAAAGGCAAGAACAAAACACAGAACATGACTGAATAGCAAGCTTCTATTATTTAAAAAAAAAAAAAAAGGCGCAGGACAAAAAAAAAAAAAATCCCGGGAGTGTATTATTAGTCCCGTTTCCTGTGTAGTTGACTAGAGCCGCTGCGTGTCTTTGTGAGCATGTGGTTTAGGCTGCAAAGGTCGTTCTTTGTACTATGAGCAGCATTCAGTTCTTCAGAGACAAGGTCATGCGCTACAGTAGGAACAGGAAAGCCTGCCAAAGCTCTTTGATGTGGAGTCTCAGGCACTGTGCATAACTCTTTTTTTTTGTTTTGTTTTGTTTTGTTTTGTTTTGTTTTAATGCAAATGGGTTTTCTTCTCTTCCTGCTTTATGATCACTTTATGATCAGAAAGACCCTTGATGTTTAAGTTCTTCTTTCTGGCTCATGTTCCGACAGGGTCCTGCTCATCGTGAAGAGACCGTCAATCTGAACACAAACCACACGGGGCTGCCGAGCACTCCTGGGCCGGCCTCTAGCACCGAGCTCAATCACCAGGCTGACAGTTTCAGAGGTGCATACTCTTTCGCTCTCAAATATAACAATTTCAATAAACCCATAGATAGTTTATTACTTGGTATTCTATTAACTATTAAGTACCTGTGGTATATAATGTGGTACATAGATCATAACCTATGTGTGTGTGTGTGTGTGTCCACACATGCTTTAAATGCAGGCCTCTCTGGTAGCCTGGCGTCTCAGGTGGCTGCAGCTCTGGAGCTTAAAATTGAAAATCAGGACAAAGACGACATGCATGATAACCACTCCTCTGATGACATCAAGTCTGATGATGAGAGTAGTAAAAGGGACATCAAGACGCCCAGAGGAGGAACCCGAACAAGGTATGTTACCTGTAGCCGAACTACTTCTTGTACGCTTCCACTGTAAATGAATGCGTTTTCCTATTCCCAAACAAATCAGTTTCAGTCAGCTGCTGACGTGTGGCTTACTGCCAATCTGACGCTATCATGTTTCCCTGTTGTCTCTACAGCAGCATTAATGAGGAGGAGGACCTGAGTCCAGAGCAGAAGGCAGAACGTGAACGTGAGAGGAGAATGGCCAATAACGCACGCGAGCGACTAAGAGTGAGAGACATCAACGAGGCGTTTAAGGAGCTGGGCCGCATGTGCCAGCTTCATTTGAAGAGCGAGAAGCCCCAGACCAAACTGCTCATCCTGCACCAGGCCGTCGCAGTCATCCTCAGCCTGGAACAGCAAGTCAGGGGTCAGTCACTCACTCACTCTCCCATCCATACTGCTATGCATGCATTGGATTTTCATAGGATTTGGATTCATCAGGTTCGGATATTAATGCTATGATTTTGTACTAACTCACATAGCAAAGTGTTAGCCACACATTCAGCTGATGTTTTCTTCTTATTTAAGCTTCTGCAGTAGAGTTTCAACTTTAGAAGTGTCAGTTTTAAGAGACATGTTTGGATAAAATGAGTTAAATTCTTACTGAGAATGTAAAGCTTAGTGTGTTGTTTTAATTTCCCGACTCAGAGCGAAACCTAAACCCCAAAGCAGCCTGCCTTAAGAGGAGAGAAGAGGAGAAGGTTTCTGGTGTTTCGGGGGAACCCCAGCAGACTCATCCATCAGTTCACCCTGGGCTTACAGACACATCCAATCCCATGGGCCATCTGTGAGCACTAGGTTGGTAAGCTCAGCAGAATGTTTATAATCCTGAGCTTTTCAGTATTGTTAAAACACTTTACACACACGATATATTTCTTTTCTCAAAGCTCGAGTGGAGCAGGTTGTTTGCCCCTGATCTCATCTCATTCATTATTTCTTCATTTGAACTTTCAGATCAAAGTGATGCAGAGGGAGTGTGTAAGATTGCATTGGTGACCTTGCTTTCCAGGGGCAGACAGGACTCACAGCTTGTGACACAAATTTGAAAAGACAGAGACCACTCCAAGCTAAATTCCAGTCAAGCGACCCTAAGCTCGAAGAAAACTGGCAAACGCCAAACTTCCTCCAGAGTCCAAAATTGTATAGCAAATTTCTGCCCACGAGAAACGTACTCACAACAGCCGAAAGCCCTCCAGCACATATCACTGTCTGCAGCGCAGTGTGTCACATCTGTACAATCAGAGACTGTCGCAGTCCCCCTCCACCCTCCACGTGGAAGTTGCATTGTGCCTAAACTGAATTGACGAATGCATTGTAACAGCAACTGTTTTTCTTTTTTTTTTTTGTTTGTTTTTGGTTTTTTTTTTTTCTATTTATTATGTTACTGAACTATAAAGTCTATGTTTAAAGGGAAAGTTATGACATTGCTTTAAGAAGCTGTTTGGTATTTCAGTAGGTCTTCAGTTTGCCAAGCTCAGAATGTTTTAACAATGTGGAAATGATGCTCTGGGCCACCACACTGATTTAAAGCATCCAACTCGGATCAAACGTCACATGTGTGGCGTTTGAAATGATCACTGTCTCAAATGTCCTCCCCCTTTTATCTAGGAAAAAGAATAAGAATTAATATATTATTTATATTTATGATAGATTCATTCCACGAACAGCACAGGAAACCAAAACTACCTAATGATACGTGTTTAGTTGAGACTCGAGCAGGATGCAGGCGATTTAGTGTAGCGGAGAGATGACGGTATTTTTTTTGCTCCTCCCTCCCTCCTGCAGATGCAAGGCCCGGATGGCAAACTGGAGCTTTACTGAAAGGTCAGAGGTCAACTACAGGTCGACATGTTTATAGTCACTAGGAAGTAGTTCAAATACAGACAGCAGACCAGTTACTAAACCCTAGCATTCCCTGCATACTTCATAGTGTCTTAACCGAAGGAAAGAAGGACCTAATCGTGGGTTCTTTGAATTCTTCAGCCATATAGTGTTAAATGGGAAGAAAATGACATATTTCCATTTTATTGCAGTTTGTTGGTTTTCTGATGCTACATTATTTTGGTCTCTGCTTAGATGAACAGCAGCGGTTTTCAACAGTTAGCCTCGAGCTGAGAAATTAGACATAGCTAATATCAGACAGAGTAGACTCAAAACGATGACCACAGCATCACTTGGCCGGAATTGAAGTTTTGCTTGATTTTTCTTCTTTGTCTAAATCCAGTAACATAAAAAGACAAAAATCACAAAAAAAAAGTCATTACTCTTAAGTAACCACATCGTTATATGTTTATTTGTAATTGTATACAAAGCATCTTTCTAGGCTTCATAGTAAAGCGTATATTGTCCTGTGTGAAAATAGAAGAAAGATATTCTAAGTTACTTAGGATGGATTTGTTTCTCCCCCAAAGCAGTGAAGTACTTGATACAGTGATGTGTGTGTGTGTGTGTGTGTGTGTGTGTGTGTGTGTGTGTGTGTGTGTACACGCACGTGTGTGTGCGCAATGTCCAAAATTCAAACGCTGTGACAACAAAATCAAGCAACCAGGTGAAACCATGAACAAAAGCATTTTTATATCAAGAGTCAACAAGTCTTTTTTTGTGTGTGTATTTTTTTTCTTATTGAACATATTTTTGGTCTTAATTCTGTGTCTTTCGGATCTTTCTGCCTCTCCTGTCCCCTTGTCTTCCATATGCATGCTCAACTCCTCAAACAAAACTGCCACATCCGAAAGACAAATCTGAAGAACAAAAAGCTAGCACAGAAACCTGGACTGAATCTCAGCATAATAAAACTGATATCTATCTACCACCTGCCTCCCCCCTCCCCTCCACTTTTTTTTCCTTTTCTTCCCTTTGTTTCCACCACCCCCCCCCCCCCCCCTCCCCCCCAGTCCTTGTGATATCTATATTTGTTTTTGTGGCCTTGTTATACATTTCAGTATTGAAGATCTTGTGTTGTTGCTGGCTGAAGTCGATTGAGGTTCTGTCATCTCTTTGTTACTTGTCCTGTTTTCTTTCTTTTTTTTCTGCTTTTTGTTCCTTTGCTTCTCTGTTGGATAAGTTAGACTTTGCTGTATGTCCTGATGCTTTCCCTCATAAAAAAGTATATGAAAAGGAAAAAAAAAAAGCAAAAAAAACCATTTGGCTTATTTTTCACTGTAGTTAGCCTTTTATACAATAATATTGTAAGAACATTTCTTGGATTCTAAATATTACTCTTTCTAGATTTTTGAAATCAAAAGTTTTGAGTAAAAAGTTTCTTACTTTATTTTACTATAATAGATAGTAAAAAAATGTACGGTTATTTACCATAACCTGTCCACTATTATTGAGATTTTATGAATAGCATCTTCAGAGCATAAAGTAGGATTGTAGCTCGAGGTGTAGTGTGTATGAGGTGTTGTACGAGCTCCATGTTCTATAGGATGTGCTCTCATCTTTGGCTCTAGTCTGCATTGTTAATGGATTAACAGATTTGTACCCCTGTCCAAATCCAAGGTATTGTTGAACATCAAGAGTAAAAGAAACCAGCAGCAAGAAAAAAATTAACTCTTTTCTGTCTCTGTAACAGAAAACACAATATGTATATAACATTTATGTAGCAATAAATGTGCCATCTTTTTTTAAAAAAGACGTATGTGCGTTTATTTCCTTCTCTTGACAAACCCTTTCCTGTTTACCTTCCAGTGCTTTTGATTTATTGATCGAAACCTCATGTATGTTTGTTGAGCTGATGTACAAAAAATGTATTCATAAGATGATGGGGTTCTTACGTATACAGTCCTGCCACAGCATCTCCTCTCTAGAAGACTTTTCTACAGTGGATTTAGGCCAAATGAAGAACTCTGTGCAACTCCATGCAAGAGAGTGTGTTTTATACTATGTAACTGAATTTTTTTTTTTTTTTTTTTTTTTTTTTTTGAAGGCATATCAGTGGACCATTGTAGTCTGTATCAAAAGAAGTACTATGGAGCATATGTTTCTATTTTTAATAAAGTGTGATAGCAGCAAGCCTGCATCCAGTGCCATGTTTTTAAGTCTGTCTCACACAACGTTCCAGTTCTTATACTTTGGTTGTTGGAAGTGAGGTGTGAATGTGTCTGTCTTGAACATCAACATCATCTCAAATCACCCAAACACGTCAGTGTTGGTATGAATACAGTATAAAATCAAAAATCTTGGGTTGTATTTTTTTTTCCTGTTATATAATCGAAGCTCAATGGTGCTCTAAATGTCTCTGGATGTCACTTTGTCTTTTTCCTTTGCGCATTGGCGGAAAGGTGTGCATGGACCCTGTCTCATCGGTGCATGTTTGTGCGCTGACATCAGTCCTGGCTGTCCAATTAAAAGACTAAACTGCATGTCTCACAGGTCCAACACATCTGGCTCACATTATCTTTCTGTACATGTGAGTGCAAGATGGTTTCTCATCGGATCCATGTGGTGTTGATTGGTCTGATCATGGGCTCGACTCTTGAGCTAAAGGAGTTCTGCTTAGGAGGACTCAGCATGTCCGATTCAATAAAAAAAAATAGTTTTGGTAGCTCATATCGTCGCCTTTCCAGCACGACACCTCATCTGTGGCTCAGAGAGGGTGGGAACACTTTGCCTCATTTCCTCACTGTGCTTTGTGTATGTGCTCTTTCCTGACTTTAACACGCCTTTACGTGTTTACTTGCGGTCACCTAGTGAAATAGGCATGTTTTCTGTGAACGGCGGACCACCGGGCCTGAGCTGTGGTGTGTCTGGCTGAGACGAGCCAGACAGCTATCTTGGCTCATGTTACTGCTGTCTGATCCCATGCGCAGGAGCATATCCTTGCTGGTCAGTCGGTTTGACTTGGTGATTATTTCTCTTGGCTGGACGTTTACGTTTATGTATTTGGGAGAGACGTTTGAGCCAAAACAACTTCAGTTCAAGCAGAAGGCTGAGCAGTCAAGACGAGAAAAGTAGCTGAGATTTAAACCATCCAGTCACCTGCACAGCACCTTAACCACTGAGCAACCCCTGAACAGATGTACAGTCCAGATATAGAGTTGTGTACCTTAGTGGATAAATATTTTCTTTCATAATATAATCCTTAAAGTCACCCAACGCCGTTTAAAACGGGATTTTTCTCATAATAAATATGAATGCACAGACTTGGCCCAAGCGTTCTTTTGAAACGTTTCAGCAGGGGAAAATAGCTTCTGAAAGTCAGGATGTCACTGGAAAGAAAGGATCACAGAACATAAGATCATAACCACGCCATCAATTATGTCTTAATATAGAAATACAGACCATACCCATTGTATCGGTTTGAGGATTTAGCAAATTTTCCTTTTCATGAAATGAAGCAATAAGTCAGAGCTCTGTGTACGTGTATGTGTGTGCGTGTACGTTTGGTAAAATCACTGTAACACTTTCACGTGACTTATTGCAGTTGATATAATGACAATATTATAAACCCAGAAGCAAATAGTAAAATAAAAATTTCAAATGAACAGTTTTTCCACCAAGCAACATGGTCTGTTTATAGTAGTCTCTGGTTGCTAAGCAACATAAAGAACAAAGATTAAGATCTTTTATGGACAGAACAATAGCTTTAGTGTAGCAGTTTATTGGGTTGAAAACATGGCGCATTACTACTGAGTTCAGTTACCGCCATGCACTCGCAGGTGGGTGTATATTCAGGATATTTCCAGAGGCTTCTAATGTGGTCCAGCCCATCAGATATAATCTGTACTTTTTCATGAGGAAAAAAGTGGAACCAGTCCTGTGTTTTGTAGTTTCTCTGCCTTTTTCAATGAAATTATTTCTCATGAAAAAAAAATAATGTTCAAAATATGAATAGTATGTTGTTGAATTAGATTTCCTTTACAGTTAGCAGGGTATAAGATTACAAGTTCAATTCAACACAGTGATTCAGACACAATCAGCAGTTAGTACAATTACTATTTACTAAAATATTATTAATGTACTCTATGACCTTGTTGTTACTTATTGTTTTCACCTTAATTCAGTTCATCTATCAGTTTATCCATCAGGGTGACAGGTGAAGATCACCGTTTATACTCACATTCATACCTACAATACTGTGAAAAAGTCTTCGGAACCCTTTTTTTTTTTTTTTTCGTATAAACTTTGCTATAGATTTTTATTTTATAATTTGCATATTAGCAAGTTATTACAAAAACACAAAAGCACAAAATGAAATGTTACATTAAAAAAGGTTTGTACAGTATGTTAATAAAGAAAGCAGCATATTATGTATAAGAGACCACTTTTCAGACAAAAATATAATAAAGGCTGCTGCGATTTACACGCAAATAAAAAATCAAGTGTGACAGTCAACATTTCCAGAACTGTGGCTGGTTCTGTAAGACACTGTACTTGTAAAACTACACAAACTCTACCTGATGCTATTCTATTTTTAAAGCAAAAAGTCATCACACCTAATATTGAATTAGTGTCATTTATTACTGTTTACTGTGTTTTATAGAATTTTTATGTAGATATAAGGCATCTTTGTTCTACACCATTCCTTTGCTTGTGCCTAAGACTTTTGCACAGTACTGTATGTGCAGTTAGAGTAGCTAGTGTAACAGGGCATTGGTGGCTCAGTGATTAGGGCTCCTGGTTACTGATCTGAAGGCTGGGGGTTCAAGCCTCAACTGGGCCCCTGTTGGGCCCTTGAGCAAGGCCCTTATCTCTTAACTTCTCAGTTGTATGAAGAATGATAAACGTGAGACGCTCTGAAAAAAGGCTGTCTGCCAAATTCTGTAAATGTAAATGTAGTTGACCTAATGTGCATGACTGTGGACTGTGGGATGAAACAGGAGCACTGGGAGTAAACCTGCAGACTCCACACAGAAGTTTGTTGGCTCCTTTGTTGGTTGAATGATTTGAACCCAGAACCCTCTTGCTGTGAGGTAACAGTGCTGACCATTTAACCACTGTGCCACCCTAAATCAGTTCACTGATTAGTTAAAACAACAGAAAACCTCATTGTTACTGAATTTCAATTCAATTCAAACATTGTTTTCTGATACGACTTTTTATCCAAGGAACTTTTTGTATGATTGTCTGATTTCACACTGAAGCTATTTGTAAAGTTTCTCTGAATAATAGGGCTTGCTCATGTACCTGCACAGACATGCAGAGACACGAAGATACAAGACATAACAATAATCAAAACCAAAAATCAATTAAACAAAATCAAAGACAAAGATAATACTAGAACAAAATATACTTGAATTGTCTATACTAGACAATTCAGACATGCAGCTAGAACCGATTTTTACTGAATTCTTTATTCTGTTTGTTGAAAGTGTGATTGCGTTGGAAGTAAAACAAGTGTACTTGCATCTTTTCACAGCTTCAGCAAAATCTGACAGTATGATATTCATCATTTTGATGATTTCACCACTGCAAAGTCATTAAAATGTGCTTACCTTCCTGAACCAATGACTGTATGATCGCTATTGCACACAAAAGCCATGTGCTAAGTCTCTGCTTCTACAAACACAGAGCTGCCAGGAATTCTAAATGTAACATAAACTACAATATAACTAAATATAAGTAAATATATATATACACACACACAGTACCAGTCAAAGTTTAGACTGTTTCTTGTGTCCAAACCTTTGACTGGTATTTATGTTTATAAGAACAAGCGTTGTCACTGTAAAAGAACTCGCATACTGAAATCACTAAACACCAAAAATTCCAAATAAATTCAGTTATTTTTCTGTTTTATGAACACATAAGTGTTATATATAACTGTATATTATTTTATTATCTATACTTGTAGAAAAGTTGGATGTTGCCCAAGCTGAATGATCGTCCCATTGCACTCTCATCACAACTTTGACTGCAGAAAGTTTTTCAGAGTGATGGGTACAGTGGATGGCAGCATAACTTCAGGAGAAGGAAAGTAAACAAGCCTGGTGAGGGAACAATTGTTTATAACAGCTGCTATAACATGCAAGTAACAGTCAAAAGTCTGGACACACCACCTCATTCTAACTGAAATAGAAGGTGTGTCCAAACTTTTGTCTTATACATATACATATACACGTATAAATTCATATATATATATATGACTCAAGAAGGTCCTGGGTTTGATTCTCAGGCTCGGCAAAGGTGTTTCTGTGTGGAGTTTCAAATTGGGTGGATGTTCCAAATTGCCCCTAGGAGTGAGTGTGAATGGGTGTGTCTATGTTCTAGCCTCCCCGCAACCCTAGTATAATTATGCGATTCGGTGAATGAATGAATAAATTAATATTTAAGCTTGCTTTACCAACAAGGTGCATGTGAAATAAAGCGCAGTGAAAAGGAACAAGCTTTGATAGAGATAAAATAATGTTTGGTGGAAAACACCTTACTTTTATAGCTAACAAGTAATAAAGTAAACACATAAAGTAGCTACCAGTTCAGCATGATGTAAACCACATACTTCAGTCAAACTGGGTCGAGTTCTCAGTATCTCACACAGACCTACTTGCACTAAATGACATGTTGGGTGTTTGACTACATTTGCAGTACGGGGGGAATTATGCATGCTTTATTTTTGGCTGAACCATTCCTCTCCTGACCAGAGTTAGTAGTTCATGTGCTAGACTGGGTTCTTGCATCTTCACTCCAAATGGAGAAAGACAGCGCTCCCTACTGAACACGACTGAACAGTGTTTCCGCCCTGAACAGAGAGTCTATTGTATAGCTGTGTAACTCGACCCCAGCACCAGAGTTCAGAGCACAACACTATCCTCCCACACACACACACACACACACACACATACACACAGGGGAAAAAGCACTGAGCCACAACAAAGGGAGGGGACAGCTGTATCTCTATACAATGTGCTGGCAAGAAAGCCTTTAATATTCCTCAGTGTCCTTGAGTCCATGGCCATGAAGCGTTTCAAGTCTTAAATGCAAGCAAATGGGAGGATTGGGGGGGGGGGGGGGGGGGGGGGTCCCTTTTCCTTCACCCCCCCCAAGAACTTCAAAATGTTGAGTAAAACAAAAAGTCACCAATTTGAAAACC